>LNAC01001577.1:9932-117254 GCA_002007465.1 Ailurus styani
AGGGGAGGGGAGAGGATGGAAGGGGAGGGGGGAAAGAAAAAAGAAAAAGGGAGGGAGGGAGAGAAGGAGGGAGGGAAAGAAAGAAAACTTTCACTCCTATCATCTTACTGCTTACTGGTTATATCTGAACTTCTGACATCAGAAATAATTGTTTACTTATTTCATGTATTAGGGTTCTCTAGAAAAACAGAGCCAATACAATGTGTGTGTGTATTTGAAACTAATCTATATATATATCCGTATCTATGCTGGAAATGAGAGAGCGAGAGACAGGGGTTCATTATGAAGAATTGGCTCATGTGATTATGGAGACTGACAAACCCAAAATCTACAGGATGGGCCAGCAGGCTGAAGACCCAGAAAAGCTGATGTTCCAGTTTGTATCCTAAAGGCTGTCTGCCATAAAACAAGGAAGAGTTAATGATACAGATGAAATATGAAGGCGGTCTGCTGGAGAATTCTCCCTCCCCCTGGTCTCAGGGGAGGCAATCTTTTTGTTCTATGCAGGCCTTCTACTGATTGGACGTGGCCCACCCACATACTGCCCGCTAACTGCTTTATTCAAAGTCCATCACATTTAAATGTTAATCTCATCTAAAATACCCTGAATAATGTTTTGTCCAAGCCACGCTGAACATGTAAATTGACCATTATACCTCTCTGAACCTATTCACTTAGTTTCATGTTAAGTATGAACGATACCCTTCCTGTGTTCAGGAGAAAGGTGTCATGGCCAAAACATATTTCTTTTAACATTTCTTTTGGAAGACAGTCTTGGCCTCTTGTCTAATCATTACTCTATACTCAATCATAGTCACCATGACCCCACCCCCTCTGTCTCCTACCTTTCCATGCATATTCTGTGCTAAGAACAAATCTGCTCCAATACGCCTTTCTTCATTTAACTAATAGGAAGGGCTAAAAACTCAATCCTTTTATATGAAATAATTACCCTTCCTCAAATTGGTCTTTGTTTCTTCTGTGAATGTCCCTCCTGGTTCTTTTCTCTCAGTGCCCCTTAGGCTAAAGCCCTATCCTTCTATAGCCTTGTAATCTATGCCATTCATCCCTAATTGAAGTTATGCTTAACCCAGTTTGTAAGATTTTAATTAATCCTTCAAGCCTTCCTTCAAGCAAACCTTCTTACTTGAAGTTTTACTTCACTTACATTTGTAAGATTTTAATTAGTTCTCCAAGGGCTGCTGCTTTTGAACTTTCTCTCTGACTTCACCACTTCTGCTGCCATTTTCTCAGACTCTTAAGATGCACTGTGTTGTAAGATGCGCTCTTGGTTAGTAACAGCTTTCCTTTTTCATGTGGGGGAATTAACGGGATTGAATCAAGCGTACATACTGTCTTTTATAAAATAAACTACCAAAAGAATGTATTTATCCATATAATTATGTAGTGGTTTCTTTTTCAGTATCACAATCAAAATTTGAATAAAGCTCATCTCCTTAGCCAAAGTCCAAAGAATCTTCTCATTCTGTCCTAGCCACCAGCTGTTAGGCATAGCATCATTGTAATGAGCTGCTTTTTATAACCTGTGCTTATGCCAATTTAAAAACCTTGCCCTCTGGTCTTCTTCCCTAGTATTCTGTGTCTGCTTTTGGCATGCATGCAATATAACCTACAGTAAATAATCTTGGGAACTTTCTTAGGCTCTGGAATTGTTTCATCATAAAAATTAACAGTTCCTTGTAGACTTGATGGAAATGCACAAATAAAACTGTGTGTAGGGTGAAATCTAGAATTACAACTTTTCAATTTTGTCTCCTGATTATAGAATTAATCAAATGCCTTAAGAAATTTTGTTCAATTATGGTTTCCTTAGATTGACCACTTGATCTAGGTGCCTAAATTTATTAGTGTAAATTGCTAAAAGTATTATCTTATATTCTCATTGTCAGATAAGCATTTGATTACTCAAGTTTATTTCCATTTTCTTGCCTACAATATGTTATTCCCTTTTGTGAAACCCTTCCTTCTATTCTCTTTCATGCTCTTTCCTTCTCTGATTTCATTGAATACATAGTTTAATTTTTGTTTGTTTGGTAATATGGTAGGAAAAATTGGCAATCGTTTTCATACACACACACACACACACACACACACATTTCATCCCTCAGAATGGGACTGCTGAAGTTAAAGGCTAAATCAGGACTGACACACATTCATGGAAATCGCAAGAACAGATATTAAAAAGCTAATGAGGTGCTTTATTATTCCAAAAGGGTCCAATCTGAGCAGATAAGAAATCAAAGGCGCCACAATAATAAGCTGCTGACTCTTAAGATCTGAGTAGGTTTCATGTAATAAACAAAACATTATTCCCTCAGTACGGGTATAAAATATATGTTACCTAAAAAGCAACACTAGACCTTAATTGGAGCCTATCCTCATCTCCACCCACCTACAGAATGGATGCAGTTGGGGGTGACAAGCATCACTGCTCACCCCACAAAAGCTGGAGCACGCTAAGACCCCACCATGTGGAGGTAAGGAAGAGGGCATTGCAAATAGTCACTTCATCTTAAAGGAGCAAGGTTATCCCACTGGAGGAACATGTAATTTGGGTGTGAAATAAGTCAGACAGAGAAAGACAAAATGACATGGTCTCACTTATACGTGGAATCTAAAAAACAAACAAAGAAAAAAAAAAAACTAACAAACAAAAAACCCTGACGTCATATAATCAGAAAGCAGAACGGTGACTGTCAGTGGCTGGGGGGAGGGTAGAGGAAACGGGAGATGTTGGTCAAAGGGCATAAACTTCAGTTACAAGATAAATAAGTTCTGAGAATTCACCGTATAGCCTAGTGGCTATAGTTAACAATACTGTTTTGTATGCTTGAATACTGCTTTGAAAGTAAGATCTTAAAAGTTCTCAACACACACACAGAGTCATAATGTATGGTGATGGATCTATTAACGTTATTGTGAAAATCATTTCACTATATATGTATGTATCAAATCATCATGTTGGGTACCTTAAACTTGTACAATGTTACATGCCATTATATCTCAATGAAGCTGTTAAAAAAAAAAAAAAAAGAAGCTAAAAAACCCCAAATAGATGTAAACAAGAGAGTGCCTTGGGTTTCACCCTCAGGGGCTGGGTTAGGAGTGGAGTTTACTGAAAGGATACCCACCCCCTCTCTAAGTGCTTCTCAACTGAATTCAAGGAAAATAACTCTAGCTATCTTTTCTTTCACACTTAGGTAATACCTCCAGAAACTGATGCATGTGTTCATGTTGGCTCCTTGGGGCTTAATAAAAAATTCTTAAAGACAAAGGTATTAAATCTGAATCCTGAAAAGCCAGTACGTTTTATCAATGTGGATAAGGAAGAAAAAAATCTGGGATGAGAAAAAAGTATGAACAAGGATGCTGTCACTCACTCTGAATTCAAATTCGACTGAGAGAAAGGTTTGGAGATAGACTGATGGAGATAAAAATACCAGCTTTATTCCTGCTAAAGACTCTACCCGGAGGCAGTGATGTAGAGGTGTGGCCATGAAACATTTTCTGAGACTCTCGTATGGTAGGAAACTTCTGGAATGGCTCCCAGCAATGCCAGTATGCGTCTATGCGTCCGGTTTACTCCTGATGTCCATGCCTCTGTGTAATCCCCTCCTCCTGGGTGTGAGCTCACCTACGGACTTGCCTCTAATAAAGACGATGCAAGTATAGGATGTTGCTTCTGAAGCTGAGTTAGACACTTGTACCTTGTGCTCACTCTTTCTTTCTCTTCCTGGCTCTTCTCAGCTTATTCGTTCTGGTGAAACAAACTGCCTTGTTGAGAGCTGTCCTATGGAGAGAGGACCTCCACAGAAGGACCTGAGAGTGGGGGTGCCTGGGGGGCTCAGTCGGTTGAGTGCCAGACTCTTGATTTCTGCCTGGGTCATGATCTCAGGGTCATGAGATCGAGCCAGGCACAGGGCTCTGTGCTCAGCACAGAGTCTGCTGGAGAGTCTTTGTCTCTCTCTCCAACTGCCCTTCCCCCTGCTTGTGAGCACTCACTCACTCTCAAATAAAGAATATTAAGAGAAAGAGAGAGAGAGAGAGAGAGAGAGAGAGAGAGAGAGAGAGAGAGAGAGAGGACCCAAGAGTGGTTTCTGGCTAACAGATAACAAAGAGTAAACTAGGAAGTGAAGTGAATCCTGTCCCAATCAGTGTTGAGAAGACTGTAGCTCTGGCCAGCACCGTAATTTTAACCCATGAGAGACTATGAAGTGGAGGATAAGCCTAACCCAGGCTGCTGATACATGAGACTATGAGAAAATAAACATGAAAGTCACCAAGTTTTAAGGTAATTTGTTAGGCAGGAATAGGCAACTAACAAACTTCTAGAGAACACAGCCTCACTTGAAAAGTAAAGTGTATGCACAAGGAAAGAATCCGTATTACCAAGGAAAGAGTACCTATAAGAAGGCCAAAAAAAGAACATATTAAGCCATACATCCCTGCCTCTATTTTCCAAATTCACCAATTAGATAACTATTTCCTCTTCCCCCCAGGGAGCGTTATTCAAGGAGCAGAGTTGTCCAAACATGAACCTATGCTGCTTAGGTAAAAAGCTAGCTAGAATCTGAGGGCTCACGTTTCATCTAGCAAAAAGGGAAACCTTCAAGTTTCAATTTCATTGGGACTGGGACCACTTTATTTTTTCATGGTCTGTGGGACTGCGTTATCCCACAGACCCCAAATTTCAGGTGCAGAGTAGCTGGCTTTTCCAGAAAATATTGTCTAACTAGCAAGCTCTATAAATCCAAACTGTGCAGTGCCAAGTAACCTGGGCTTCTCCATAGACAAGGCAATATTCTCATGCTTCTATTATAAAAAGTGGCACCCATGGGTGAGGCTGGGGTAAGGATGTCCCTCCCCTGGAGAAGATCCCATTCTGGGTTCTGAAAATGCCTAAGCCAGCATGCGTCACCTCGGGATAATGGAGACACTGAGAATTCCATGCATCTCTATCTTGTCATCTCTGGCTTAAGAGAAGTCTTTTCCCCTAGTAATCTATCCCATAATTCAAGTTATGGAATCCATTCCAAACACTTGCATGATACCCCCTTCACCCCCCACAAGGCAGAGAGGAGTGAGAGACAGAAGTTATGTCAGAAGTGTTTCTTCTCGATTTTTCCCTCCATGAAAGGGGAAATGTGAGGAGAGAGTGTTAAGCATCCCTTCACCACCTCCTGGGCGTGTGCACATGCCCATATCAGAGACAAACAGACATCAGTGGAAGAGGAAATGAAGAGATAGAACAGGTTAGGGAAATACAAGGGGATCTGCAGGATGAGGTAAAAAGGTAAGTTCAAGGACATGGTATGGTGGAGTGTCAGAATGTCACATCAACGGGTCCACCCTGTTGTTGTTGTTATTATTATTAATTATGTTACGTTAGTCACCATACAGTACGTCATTAGTTTTTGATGTAGTGTTCCATGATTCATTGTTGGTGTATAACACCCAGTACTTCATGCAATACATGCCCTCCTTAATACCCATCACCAGGCCAACCCATCCCCTCACCGCCTCCCCTCTAAAACCCTCAGTTTGTTTCTCGGAGTCCGCACTGTCTCGTGGTTCATCTCCCCCTCTGATGCCCCCCCTTCGCTTTTCCCTTCCTTCTCCTAATGTCCTCCATGCTATTCCTTATGTTCCACAAGTAAGTGAAAGCATATGATAATTGAATTTCTCTGCTTGACTTATTTCACTCAGCATAATCTCCTCCAGTCTCATCCACGTTGATGCAAAAGTAGGGCCACCCTGCTCTAAAACTCCACGTTGGCCAAGCCAGTAGGGCCGGTCCCCTTGGGAGCTGTGCAATGTAGTAGCCCCAGCAGAGTGCTTAAATGACCCCAGTCACTCATATCTCCATCTCTCCCTTGACCTTTCCTCGTTTAGGGATGACGGTTGTATAGGTACAAGCAAAATAAATCAAAATGAAAGCTCTAAATGAGTCTAAGACCTGCCACCAAGGCACTGAAACGCTTCTTACCTTCCTGCTGTATTTGTGGGGCTGCTCAAAATAAGTAGCAGGATGATTCATCGTAGCCCCTGGAAGTTGCCTGACAGTACTCTATTCCGGTGTCTGACTGAAGCTACTTATATCTTGTGTCACTTACTGCAGTGACTCAGTTCCAAGCAAAGATTAATGCAGTTAGAGCATTTTTCAAGAAATAGTAAATCACCCTTGCAACTGATTGCTCCTCTGGAGCTGCCTAGCCTGTGAGTTATTCATGTAGCTCTCCAACATTGCTTTCATAAACAGATATTGTTTCATTGGTTGCTAATCATTCCTGCTGAAGTTAGAGTAGGCTCAAGGCCAGGAAAATACCGAGTTTTTATTCAAAGAAGAAAAAAGTCTGCAAGATGTACAAAATGTCAAGCAACTCCCTGTCCCAGACTCTCCTTAGGGTGATGGTCACTGACTACATTCTGAATATATGTTTAAGAAGGGTTTGTATTCAGAGCCATCATTTATCAAGTCTCATCTCTGCAGTCCTTTCTGGTAACCAAGCCATTAAATTATTTAATTGTTCATAAGTCTCTTTCACCATATTGACTGTGTTTCACAATGATATTTTCCTACGTCAAAATAAACGATAGTCACATAAGTAAATACCATTGGGAGATTTATCAGGAAGACTAATCTCCCCTTGGTTCTTTTATTACCTATTCCCAGAAGATAATATTTTTATAAAAAAATCATTTTGAATTTACAGTGTCTCAATCACTGCTTTGTTGTTTTTAATTATTTAAAGTCTTTCGGGGCTGTGATGGTATGTATACCAAAAGCTCTGTAAGCACAGGTTCCCCGAGAAAAGTGTGGGGCGCATGGGAGAGACTCCAAAGGTCTACTGGACAGTGTATTTCAACAGTCTATCAGGACCTTGTATCTTCCTTGAGCTTCCGTGATTCTTATTCAGACATGGGAAACTTTACCCAATGGTAATAGATAAAGAAGTCATTTCAATTTGAAGCCCTCATTGCTCTCATTCCTGGACCAAGTCTATTTTGAATTCTAGCTACTTTATTAGATTCAGTGCTCTCAAGAAAATTTATATTTCAAGTGCTCAACCCGTCTCTGAAATAAAGTTGAGGGAAACCATCCTTAGAAATATCAACCTCAAAATTGACTGCACATTGGAACGAACGCCCTTTCCTGCTTGGT
This sequence comes from Ailurus styani, assembly GCA_002007465.1. Lineage (NCBI taxonomy): Eukaryota > Metazoa > Chordata > Mammalia > Carnivora > Ailuridae > Ailurus > Ailurus styani. The sequence continues at coordinate 17,116 of LNAC01001577.1, forward strand.
TTTATGCAATCAAGATGCTAATGCATCATTCCTAGTCCAGTGAAATGTCTTTAGCATCCCCTTCCTTCACTTAATGTCTAAAGAGGCTTGGTGGCTAATTGTCTCATTTAAAAGTGGCATCACTAGACAGGTGAAGGAAAAAGAGCTATCTCTGGTAAACCACAGGCAAGGGACTACGAAGAAATTATTTAGCTCCATTTCATGAGTCTGCTGACGTCATCTTTCCACTCAGAATCACTGCAGTCAGATTCGTCAACTATTACAGGTCAAATCCATAATCTCTAAGTTTTCTTCCATTGCTGACATTCCATTTCCTCCCCTTAATTACAGAGATTGAATTATATGTCCCATTCATCTTCCATGCCAAATGGGGGCTTAAGAAAAGGTAGACAAGGCTGAAGCACTTCACACAGTGGGTCCAGTGGGCTTGAGGGAGTACATCTCCTCTTCATTAGGAAGTGTCAATTGAGGGCCAAGTAGCATTAAAATCATCACAATTCAACTGGTAAAACATAGATTCCCCTGCCAATGCAAAGGACCTGGGAAGATTATAGAAACCAATGTGTGGGATCCAGATATTAGGAAAGCTTAGGGGTGTGGGGGGGGGTGCAAAGAGGGGAAATGGAAAGTCATCTGAAATAATTCCACAAGGATGCCAGACATCTCCAAAGGCCTTTTGTGTGGTAACCCATTTGCCATGGACTTAATGCCTGTACCCCTCTCCTCATAATTCTTATTTTGGAACCCTGATTCTCAGTGTGATAGATTTTAGAAATGGGCCTTTGGGGAGGTAATTTGATCGTGAGGGTGAAGCTCTCATTATGGTATTTTTACTCTTGTATGAAGAGACACAACAGAGCTTGCTTTCTCTTTCTGTTCTCCACCATGTGAAGATACAAGGAGAAAATGGCCATCTGCAAACAGGATGCTGATACTTGCCAGACACTGGATCTGCTGGCCACAGCACCATGATCTTAGACTTCCCAGCCTCTAGCACTGTGAGAAACAAATGACTGCTGTTTATGCCATCCAGTTGATTATAATTTGTTAGACCAGCCCAAACTAAGACACTATTGGATTCCATTGGTTTGTTGGTATCACTTAAAGGGTATGATTAAAAAAAATTATCTTTAGGAAACAGATAAATCCATCTGTGGTGTCCTATATTTTAATCATTGTTATTTTATAGATGCTCCCTGACTTAAAATGGTTCAACTTAGGATTTTTCAACTTCACAATGTTGCAAAAGTGGTATGCATTCAGTAGAAAATGTACTTCAAATTTTTAATTTTAGTCTTTTCCAGGGCTAGGTCTATGCAGCCCGTTATTCTCTCAGGAGGCTGAGCAGTGGCAGCAAGGCCCCCAGTTAGCCATGGAAACACGAGGATAAACAACTGATCCACTTACAACTATTCCCTACCCACACAACCATTCTGTTTTTCACTTTCAGGACACTATTAAATTCCTTCCCTGAACTATTCAACACTTGACTATAAAATAAGTTTGTGTTAGATCATCTCGCCCAACCATAGGCTCATGGAAGTGTTCTGAGCATGTTGAAGGTAGGCTGGGCTGAGTTATGATGCTCAGGAGGTGACGTGTATTCAATGCATTTTTGAGTTGCGGTATTTTCAGTTTATGATGGATCTGTCAGGATGTAACCTCGTCGTAAGTCAAGAAAGACTTGTATCAAGCTAATGGGGAAGAGGAAAGCAATTTTTAATATCCCTTTAGTTGTTTTTTTTTTTTAACGTGGAACAGTAAGGATGAAACAGCATCCCCCTTGAAAACTGCTAAGACAGAATGATTTTTAAGTGACATCGCCTCTTTTGTACTGAGAGAGATGCACACTTCCAGTGTTAACCCCCTCAACGACCAAGAAGCTGGTGTTCTTACTGCATAAACTCTCAATAACCTGACACTCTACAGCAACATTATCCAATAGAACTTTCTGCAATGTGGGAAATATTCTATATGTGCACTCTCCAATATATGGCTATTAAGCACTTGAAATATGGCTGGGGCAGCTGAGAAAATGAGTTTTAAATTGTATTTAATTTCACTTAATTTAAATTTAAATATCCACTTGTATTGGACATATTGGACTGCGACATTACTATAGTTTTAGCTTCGTCTGCCTTGCCTCTTTCCAGAGACTTTTGAATTATTCAAGACAGACAAAGTATGTCTCAGGCCCATCAAGCCAGTTCTTTGCCATTGTGCAAGCTTATGGACCCAATTAGGATATCATATCATATGGATTTATTTCACTTTTGATTCTCATTTGAAAATTATCTACCTTAGACTTGCACTCACTCACACACACACACACACACTCCCTTCCATTATACTTCCCAACTTGCTTATATAAAAACACACTGGGTCTCGGGGCACCTGGCTGGCTCAGTCAGTACAGCATGAGGCTCTTGATCTCAGGGTTGTAAGTTCAAGCCCCACATTGGGTATAGAGATTGCTTAAATAAATAAGCTTAACACAAACAAACAACAACAACAAAACACAATGTTCAACACTGAAAAAAAATCCATAAATTTCAAAGGATGCCTTGTAGTATCTAGCAGCTAGGGCTTTCACTCCTGTTTATTTTGATCAAAACTGTTAAAGCCAGGACCAACTTTTATTTAGTAACCTTACCTTCTAAAATAGCTATAAATACTAGCAAATCATATGGGAAATTGAGCTGGTGTGGAAAGCTACAGGAAAAAAAAAGAAACAAGTCTTTAGAAAAAATATATATTATGGTTTATTGTGGATGTTGCTGCAGAAAGACATCAAGGCTAAGGGAATCACTGCACTCCTAAGAACCATAAAAACCTACATTCCAGTACCAATTTTACCACCTGCTAGTTGGGTGATGACACTGGCCAAGTTAACAAACCCCTCTGAGTCTGAGATTCCCTAACTGTAAAAGAAGATACTCATTCTTGACGCAAAATCAAAGTGGAGATTAAATAAGATAATATATGCAAATAGCTTACTATATACCAGACTTTAAATATGTTAATCCCTTGCATTCCTACTTTCTAGGCAAATATTTTGAAATATCTGAAAATTAATTGAAGCTATTTATGTTCCAGAATTATTCAATCAATCAGACATTTCTGTGAAATAAGAATTCAGTGTGACTTTGTACAAGTCTCTATAAAGCCAGAGTATCTCTGGACCCCAGGCAGATGGTCACATTCTGGGGAAAAGAAAGAAAGAAAGGAAGGAAAGGAAAAGCTTCTTTTTCAGAAAATGCTCTTTGGTTGGTTCCTTCATTATGATTCGGCAAAATGCCACTTACAACAGATGGATATGAATACAGGCAACCAAAGAGGCTGTGCTTGTACCCCAAGTCTTGGCATATGGCATCAAATTCTTTCACCAGGCTGTCAAAACAGCTGCTGTGCTCTTTCCCCACCTGTAGCTGCAAAGCTCTGCCAAGAGTGTCCGAGCTTAGAGAAGAACCTGCCGTCAGGTGGTTTTCCTGGGTTAGAAACCACCCCGTTTGCACTTAGGGCACTAGAATTCCCCTTTCGAATCTTTCTTTCAACTCTCTGGGAATGCAGGAGATATTTAATCATTCAATTATGACACCTACCCTTTCATTAACACTGAGGAGACAAAAGTCTTGGTAGAAAAAAGTGGCTAGAAATGTATTCAAATCGCAACTTGACAATTTATATCTGCAGTTCAATAAAGTTACTGAACGTCTGTCATCCTTAGTTGCCTCCTCTTCAAGTAGAGATAAACAATACTTGGAGTGTAGTGGGGATTCGAACTGACAGTGCCAGGAAGAGCTGTGGTGGTTAGGGGAGTACATACAGGTCCCAGTAATGATATCCTACATGATGGGCTGCTCATTACATATGAGAAAGATTCCAAATCCTTCACAAGTGTTGGTCATTGGTCATTTGACTCTCACAGCCACTTCACAAACACATATATTTTGTAAGGAAATTGAGACAGAATGAGTTTAAATCGCTTGCCCAATATCACAAAGCTAGACAGGTTTGGAGTGGGGATTAACACCCAGGGAGTCTGGCTCCAGAGGCTGTAGACTGACCACGACTGTAGGTGTTAAGGGAATGGTAACTATTTTTACGGGGGTGGGGGAGGGAGAAGACCCACAAGAAATGGAGTATGTTAATGAACCCTCCACTGGTGAACAGCAAATGACAGCCATTGGATCTGTGAATGATTTCTAACTGGCACTTTTTGCTTAGGTAGGAAAATTTTCTAAGGGAAGGATAATTCAAAGTCGCTCCTTTTTATGGGAACCCAGAAATAGGGCTACAAAAGTCAAAATCATTACAGGCATATTACAAAGAAGCAGTATAATTTAAGCAATCAGGAAATTCTGAAAGTATTGTTTTTATATTTTAATTGCTGGCAGAATAAATTTAGTTAATGGGTTTTATATTCTTAAATTTACATTTGATATTAATCCTAGTCTGTATTTATATGTGATTCTGCATACAGCACATTAAACAGCCTGACCTGATGAAATTGATTTTATTAAATCTGGCAAAAATTAACCACTTGTTGAAACCAGATGGGTCTCATGTGTATATTTGAAACTTTTTTTAATCAGGTAGGTTTCATTTTTTTTCCCTTCCTATCAAGGACTGTGGACCTAAGGAGAAGAATATCAATTGCAGGCTACCACAAGGTCAAAAAGTAGATTCATTAAGGCTGATTTTTAAACTTACAGAAATAAAAAGTGCTCATATTCTTACTTTGAACATTTAGAACACCTGACACAATCTTTTTATACTCTAAGTGCAACAAGTCCCAATATATATTTTTTGATTCAATATAAAGCCTGTAATGAGAAAGTAATGTTAAGGAACTGGACATGAATTGAGATGGAAACACATACAATTAGGCAAAGGGATCTTAACAGATTAAGAAAAAAGATGGACAAGAAACACAAGGAAGAGACAGACCTCAATCTCCCTGAATTCCATTCTCTTTTTTCTCAGTTCAGCTACGCTTGGTTACTCTTTCCCCATGCCACTAGCCAGAAAGTACACCTAGGCAGAAACCTAGGGCAATAATAGGGTCAACCATATGTGATTTCCTTCTCAGAGGCCTCAGTCCTGTATTACCTCGTGCCTAATGCATACGTAGAGGTATGTCATACACTTCACATAGTTTTATAGCTATTCCTGCCAAAAGGCATAACAGGCTGAATAATGGCTCTCCAAAGATGTCTGTGTCCTAATCCCTGGAACCTTTGAATATCTTACTTATGTGGCAAAAGGAAATTACCAGATGTGGATAAATTAAGGATCTTGGGGGCGCCTGGGTGGCTCAGTGGGTTAAAGCCTCTGGTTTCGGCTCAGGTCATGATCTCAGCGTCCTGGGATCGAGGCCTGCATCGGGCTCTCTGCTCAGCAGGGAGCCTGCTTCCTCCTCTCCCTGTCTCTCTGCCTGCCTCTCTGCCTACTTGTGATCACTCTCTCTCTCTGTGTCAAATAAATAAATAAAATCTTTTTAAAAAAATTAAGGATCTTGGGATGAGGAGATTATCCTGGAATATCTGACAGGCTCCATGTAATCTCAGGGTCTTTATAAGAGAGAAGAAAGAAGACCAGGGTAGAGAGACAGAGATGTGGCAACAGAATAAGCACCCAGGATGATGCAGGAATGTGGGCTGGTGCTAGAAGTTGAAAAAGCCAAGAGAACAGATTCTCTTCTAGAGCCTCCAGAAGAAATGAAGGCTTATTAAGCCATTTGAGATTTCTGAAATGTAAAACAATACATTTGTACTGTTTTAAATTACGAAGTGTGCAGAAGCAATAGAAAATATAGGAGGAGTGGTCAAGTAACATCTCCATTACTGCAGGGTATAGAAATCCTTGCCTACAGATTTTTTAGAAGTGCTCTTCCCCCCTTCCCAAATCTTGAGAACCTGGTATGGATAAATAACTATAATAGTATCTCACATAGGAGGAAGGGGTCTGAGCTACTGGTATTTGACCAGATAAAAAGACAAGAACTAAATGAAACTTACTTCATTCATTCAACAAATATCCTCACTGAAATATTTTAGCCAGAATGTAGAAAGCCAAAAAGTTGTTCTCTGTAAACAAATTAAAAAGTCAAAATAATCTATAAAATAATAACTTTTCTTGAAACCATGGGAGAGTTAAGGTTGCAGGATAAACAACTTGGCTGCAATTTAAGGAAATAAAATCACCTCCGAGGAGACAAGGACAGAACCACTGGCTCACCTCTGGAAGAGCATGGGAGGAAGATGATGCTGGCATACAACCGGTAAGAACAATTCAGCTAAAATTATAAAGGAATTGCTGTAAAAATCAAATATAGACTGGCATGCTAGTATCATGCCTGGGAGATTCGGATACAAGGGAAATCCTCACCCACTAGCAGATTCTTCTCCATGGACTTTCATGTCATGGTCATGAAAAAGATCAAAGACAGGCAGAAAATCAGAGAAATACACATTTTATGGTTCAAGTCTGGAGTATGTGAGAGACCAACACTGCAGAAAAGGCATGTAACCCCAAATGAACTTTTCTCCTCTAAGGAAAAATAAACAAAAAACTTTGAGGGGATGGGGGAAAGAGAGCAAACTCTGCCATACCCAAGGCACAGACCCATTGCACCTATGGAAAAGTAAAGAGAGAAGTAGAGAGAGAAAAAGAACGAGGGGAGAGAAGAGGGAGAGACAGGAACAGAGAGAGGAAGAAATCGCCTTTCCCTCTTGAGGAAGACCAGGTAATTATTCCTGTAATCCTTAATTACAGACCATAAAGAGTTTCCTACCTCCATCCACATTGTTGCAAACCCCAAGATTTCATTCTTTTTTATGGCTGAGTAATATTCCATGGAGCTAGAGAGTATTATGCTAAGTAAAATACATCAGTCAGAGAAAGACAAATACTATATAATTTCATTCATATGTGGAATTTAAGAAACAAGACAAATAAGCAAAGGGAAGAAAGGGAGAGAGAGGCAAACCAAGAAACACTTTTTTTTTTAAGATTTTATTTATTTACTAGAGAGAGAGTGCATGACCAAGAGAGAGGGCACAGAGGGAGACAGCAAACACAGAGAGGGAGGGAGAAGGAGACTCTCCAATGAGCAGAGAGCCCAACTTCGGGCTTGATCCCAAGAGCCTCAGGTCATGACCTGAGCCAGTCAGACACTTAACCGAATGAGCCACCTAGGTGCCCCAAAAAGCAGACTGTTAACTACAGAGAACCTATTGTTACCAGAAGGAAGGGGGGGTTGTGAAATAGGTGAGGAGGATTAAGAGAAAATTAATGAAATCAAAGTATGTTCCTTTAAAAAAATCAATAAAAATTAAAAATAAATTAAAAACAAAAAACCTTCTAATCAGTGTGATTAAGGAAAAACAAACAAGCAAGCAAACAAAAAACCAAAACCAGACAAATATTACCAACACCAAATAAGAAAGAGGAAACACCATTATAGATACTATAGATATTACAAGAAAAGTTTGGGAATGTTATGAGCATCTTCATGCCAAGAAGTCAAACAATATAGATAAAATGGGTAAATCCCTTGAGAGATACCAATTGCCAAAGTTCACTCAAAATGAAATGAATAACTTGGATAAACTAAGCCTATAAGACTTCTAGATGAAAATCTTTGTGACCTTGGGTTAGATCCCTTAGATATGAAACCAAAAGCACAATTCACAAAATAAATAAATTAGCAACTGAACTCCAACAAAATTAAAATGGTCTTCTCTTCAAAAGAGATTAAAAGAATGAAAAGACAAGTCACCGAATGGGAAGAAAATATTTGCAAGTCACATATCTGATATCATTCCATTTATATGATATTTTGAAAAAGGCAGAATCAGAGGAAGAGATTAGTTGTTGCCAGAAACTTGAGGTGAAGAGAACATGTGGCCACTTCTTTAGGTTTATTGTGGTGTTTGTTATGCAATCCTACACATTTATCAAAACTCATAGGAGTATATACCAAGGAAAGTGGATTTTACAGTATATAAATTATACTTCAATAAAGCCAAGTAAAAACAAAAAGAAATTCTCGCTTGAGCTAGAGAGATATACAAAGCAAAACAAGGTCCCTGCTATTTTAGAGTGCAGATAGTACTGGAGAAGGCAGACAATAGAAAGTAAACACATAAATACATAACATGATTTCATTTGGCTGATTGATACAATTCCATTTGGCTGAGTCATTTATACTAACGAATGCAATAAGAAAGATATAGGGCAGGCTAAAACAGTATGCTTCCCAAATTCACTCATGTAATGACAAATAATAAATAGTAACACTTAGTATTTAAGCAGCACATTGAGTTAAGTGGTTTAGGGCTGTTCCTAGTCAGAGGGAACTTGTGGTAGCGTGGGGACGGGAAGATAAAGTCTCCCCAGGCATTGTCTACCCATCCTGGCATCCAGACTGGAAAATCCTAAGGAAAGGGCAAAAATAGAAGGTGGTTCTCAGGTGAAATGTTTGGGAACATAACATTTAAAGAAAGACATAGATGAAATAAGCAAGTCTTGAAATATTTGGGGGAGGGAGGCAGTGATTGTTCTAAAAAAAGAAAGGGCAATCAAAAAGGAGGTTGTTCCTAAGAAAGGAATAATGTTGGCAAGTCAGAGAAAAAACATGGACTATGGGGCTGGAGAGGCGTGAGCAATATGAAGTTTGACAGAGGTTAGAAGGTGAGGTCAAAGAGGTGGTCAGGAGCCAGATCACTCAGATCTTAGACATGAGGTAAGATATTTGGAGTTTATTTATGTATAATATAAAACCATTAGAGGGTTTTGAGCAAGGGAGTAATAGGATCTTATTTATAGTTATTTATTTATTTATTTATTTGACAAAGAGAGAGAGACCACAGGTAGGCAGACAGGCAGGTGGGGGGGGGAAGCAGGCTCCCTGCTGAGCAGAGAGCCTGATACAGGGCTCCATCCCAGGACCCTGAGCTCATGACCTGAGCCAAAGGCAGAGGCTTAACCCAGTGAGCCACCCAGGCAGCCCAAGATCTTATTTACAGTTTTGAAAGATCAACATGACTTTGGGGACAAGACTGTTTAGAGGGTCAGAAGTACAAGCAAAGAGATGGTTAGGTGGCTAGTATATTAGCCAGGTAAAAGACGAAAAAGGCTTAATTTAGCGTGCTAGCTGGGAAATGGGTAAAAGCTTGTCAGATTAGGAAAATGATCTAACAATGTCCTGACAGATTAGATGTGGGCATGAGGGGACAAATGGCATAAAATGCTTCCTAGATTTTTGGTTTGAACAAATGAGTAAACAGTGATACTGTTTAGTGAAATAGGAAAGATTAGGGAAAAGCATGTGATGTTTGGTTTTGGATATGTTAATTTGGCATGTCTTTTGGATATCCATGAGGTGATATGAAGTAGCTGGATACAGAAAATACACATTTGGAAGTCATCGATATGTAGATATGTGTTTGCTCATTTATTTAAACCAGGGGACTAAATGAGATCACCTAAGGAAGAGAATATAAATCAAGAAGAAAAGTGAGTCCTCCATTCTCTAAAATCTTGAAGACAAAGCAGAGTAGAAATAGCAGAAGAGACTTCAAATGAGTAGACAGTGGGATAAGAGAAATACCAGATAAACTTGACTCCCAGGAGTCAAATGAAAAGAAATGTTTCCAAAAAGATGAAGTGACCAACTACATATATTGTCCCTTCTTCATTTCAACAACAAAAATTCTTGGCTGGTATAAAAAAATGGCTACCTGCAAAAAAGACATATTGCAAGCGATATATCCATCCTGAGGAATCTATGATATGCAATAATAAAGTCATTATTAAGACTATTACCTATCATCTCAAAGACTCAGATATTGGGTGCATTATAGTTTAAGCTTTAGAGGACTTGGTGAAAAAGGTCAGATGCTGGAGTCTGTTGGCCCCTTCTTCGTGTCCTTCAGTATGGGGGAGACAAGTTAGCACTATGAATGCGGACAGAGAAGAACCATTTTGCTCACTCTTCAGATGCTAGCCCATGATCCCAGACCAACTACTGTCAGAGAATCATGTGCCTATTAAATTGCATGAGCCATATTCTCTTCTACATTCGAAATGAATGTGCTGCTCAGAAATGTAAATACCAAGAGAGCCAGAGGAATTGGCAAAACTGATCTCAGCAGACATCTACCAAGCATCTGCTGCCAGGCAGAGGTAATAAGGCCTCACTGCAAACTGCACTGATAGAATTGGCCACAGCCTAGAGGCAGACAGCAGATTAGTTCTGTGTCAGTATCCCCATCAAGGCAGAAGCAGAGGCTGAGGCAAAGAGAAAAGCTCTTAAGCCAAGTCCATAAGGACACAGCAAGTTTCCAGAGCCTGTTACTATTTCAAAGAGTGAGTGAAGTAAAGAGTACGATAAAAGGTATGGCTAAGGCTAAGCAATATTTTATTATTTGTCATCTGCCAACTCAAACTCACACAATGAAAGCATCTCACATTTAAGTTGGGTTTGAGAGGGCTGGATTGCCAGAAAACCTCAACCATGCCAAAATGTGCATAAAATTCATCTCCATTACCCCAAGGCCATCCCCAGACTTTTCCATGCTCATCAAAGGTCCCGGGCTGATGAATCCGTAAAGCATGCTCTGGAGCTGTAGTAGAATATGGCAGAGGCTAACCACTGTGGCTATTACATTTAAATTTATTAAACTGTAAAATAGGAAAGACTTTGCTTCCCCGTCACACCAGTCTCATTTCAAGTGTCCAGGTGGCAAGTGGCTAACATGTTGGTTAGTGCCAAAAAACCATTCTAACATTCCTATCTGTCGGATAGTACCGCCATAGGAAATAAAGGGCCAACTCTCCGGATGCGTGAAGACACTGGGAGACAGCAAGCAAACTTCCCGGCCCAGGAGGCAGGATCTGGAATAGCCACACTGACTCACCAAACAATGCAGGGCAAAGGCAGGACAAGCTGTCAGCAGCATGCCATCATCTCACCTTCCAGCCCCATTTACAACGCTATCCCAGTCCAGTGGACTAGGTTACATGTTCCAGAGGGGTGACCATCACACGTTAGTTCCCCACCCCCTCTTTTATAACTGAGCAATCGTATTAAAATATCCTCTTTTTTTAAAAAAATGTTCTCCACTGTTAAATATTTGGGAGGTAATGCAAAGGCAGAAAACAAAGGAGAGCAATGTATAATTCTAATAGAGGAAAGAGAAAGAACTGGAGACAGGAATGTAACCTGCCACAGAGAATGTAGGGAGACCAAAGGAGCTGGGAGTCTTACTGACCATTATTTCATCACCAAAACAAGAAAAAAGGGAGTTCTATAGTCTTCGTTAATTGCAGGGCTACTCCAGAGTTTTCTGATGAGTAGACCCCAGTCAGCCAGCACTTAGGAATGGGTCCAGCCATTAGAAAGAGCAAATAGAAATAGAATCAATATCTAGAAAGATAGATCTCCTGGAAAAAACAGAGAGCAACTAGAACAAATTCACACACACACACACACACACACGCACAGAAAGAAAAGAAAATACAAAACCACTTACAGAGATTAGGTCAGAGCATAAAATAGATTTCTGGAAACCTATAACTGTATGTTTATAATTTAAAATACAGTTGATGATACAAAGGAGAGAATATTCACTATTCAAAGCTGAGTCAGTGGCCTTGCAGGCAAAGTAGCCGAAATACGTTAAGGAAGATGGCATAAATATAAGATCATGAAGTAACAAGGACAAAGAGTAAGATACTTGATTGCATCTGAAGGAAGACTCATTGGCGAAAAACAAAACAAACAAAAAAAGTATTACAGAAGAAGAAAAAGGAAGAGATGAACAAAAGAATATTATTTAACAAATATAAGAAAGAAATTTCTCCAAGTTGAAGAGGATATGCATGATGCAGTTTTACAGGATATACTAAATTCTAGGAAGTTTTTATTTTTTAAAGATTTTATTTATTTATTTGACACAGAGAGAGAGATCACAAGTAGGCAGAGAGGCAGAGAGAGAGAGAGAGAGGAGGAAGCAGGCTCTCTGCTGAGCAGAGAGTCCAATGCGGGCCTCGATCCCAGGACCCTGAGATCATGACCTGAGCCAAAGGCATAGGCTTAACCAACTGAGCCACCAGGAGCCCCTCTAGAAAGTTTTGATGAAGGAACAAAACCTATCTGTACACATATTTTGGTAAAATTCCCGAATTCCAAGAAAAAAAAAAACCTAATGGTTTCCAGAAGAAAAGTGTAAGATAGGTACAAAGAAAAAATAAGTAGTTCTAGCGTCATAATTCTTCAAATAAAAATACATAAAAGATGTGTTTTTTAAAAAGATATTTTAGGGCGCCTGGGTGGCTCAGTGGGTTAAAGCCTCTGCTTTCAGCTCAGGTCATGATCTTAGCGTCCTGGGATCGAGGCCCACATCGGGCTCTCTGCTCAGCAGGGAGCCTGCTTCCTCCTCTCCTTGTCTCTCTGCCTGCCTCTCTGCCGACTTGTAATCTCTCTCTCTGTGTCAAATAAATAAATAAAATCTATATAAATAAATAAATAAATAAATAAATAAAAATAAAAAGATATTTTATTTTGAAAGACAGAGACAGTGTGTGAATGGGGGGAGGGGGAAGGAAAGAATCTCAAGCAGACTCCCCACTGAGCAGGGAGTCCTATTCTGGGCTAGATCTTGGAACCCTGAGATCATGACCTGAGTCGAAAAGCAAGTTGGACACTCAGCCAACTAAGCCACCCAAGTGCCCCCAAAAGATTTTGTTGTTGTTTTTCAAGAAAATCTTCAGTCATTCTTTCCATTTGGTCTATAAAGGTCAACTTTCTGGGTCCTTCTTATGTCTAAGATTTTCTTTTTCTTGTCCACTTGAGACCTAGTTTGGTTGGATATAATACAGTTGGGTATAATTGGGTATAATATAACTTTGGGTATAATACATAATTCTAGGTACAATTATTTTTCTTAGAACTTTAGAAGTTTTAGCTCTACTGTCTCCTAGCCTCTATTTTACTTAAAATGCAACATAAACAGTGATTCAAGACAGTGAAGGAGATCCCAGCCACCATTCCCTCACAAAGAACAATAAGCTATCCACAAACAAAAATAGCTCTGGGAGAGCACAGGAGTCCACTTAAGAAGTTTCTGCAACAGAGTAGAGCAAAAAACTTTTAAATAATGGCACAAAAATGGGTAAGAAGAACAGTTCCTTTTGCCTGCATCATCTCATGCCCTCCAGGCAGGCATGTTTGTGCCAAGATGGAAATTCCTCTCCGTGGGAAAAAGGAGAATGCAGTGAGTGACCCACCTCCTCAGCTTTCTGGAGTATTCCACAGAGGATCTGCCTCAGATTTACATGACCTAGAGACCAGCCACAATGTCTAGAGATTGACAGGGACATGGAAGAAAGGGAGAGGGTACCAGTATCAGCCATGTGGTGGAATGACTATGGTTCCTAGTAGCTTACTCTGCACAGACCCCAGCAGCCTTAGCCACTCAGGATCTCAACACTCTAGTGTTCCCCTCTCCACCAGTTAAGGTCTTTTCTTACCAAAGCCAATCCATAAAATCTGGAAGAGGTGACTATTTCTTCAAATGCACAGGCAACTACACAAAGCTACAAGGATCATGAAGAATCAAGGAAAGATTGATAATACCAAGGGAACACGACAAACTTCTAGTAACTGATCCCAAAGAAATGGAGATTCATAAATTGGCAAAAATTCAAAACAACTGTTCAAAGGTAGCTCAGGGAGCTATAACACAGAAAAACAATTGACCAAAATCTCAAAAATACAGGAAAAAATAGAAGTTAACAAAGGAACAGAAAACATAATAAAGAACCAAACAGAAATTTTGGACCTGAAGCATACAAAGACTGAACTTGAAAATGTAAAAGAGAACTTCAACAGCAGACTTGGTCAAACAGAACAAAGAATCAGTGAGCTCAGTGATGAGTCATTTGAAATTATTCTGTCAGAAGAGAAAAAAAGAAAGAATGAAAAAAGCCTACGAAGTTATAGGACTTCATCAAATGAAACAATATTTGTGTTATGGGAATCCCAGAAGGCAGAAAGAGAGGAAAAGAGGAGGAAAGCTGATTTAAGCTATTACTAAAACTTCTCTCATTTGGGGAAAGATATGGACGTCCAGATACATGAAACTCAAAAGCCCCCATTCAGTTTCAAGGCAAAGAAGACTTCATTGAGATACACTATAACAAAATTGTCAAAATTCGAAGTCAAAGAGAGAGTCTTGAAATTAGCAAGAGAAAAGAAGCTTATCACATACCAGGGAACTCCCATAAGGCTATCGGTAGATTTCTCAGCAGAATCTTGCAAATTGGGACAGAGGGAGTGTTATGTTCAAGGTGTGGAAAGAAAAACAAAACAAAACAAAACAAAATTGCCAATGAGGAATAATTTATGTGGCAATGCTATCCTTCAAAACGGAGAGCTATACACATTCCAAGAGAACAAAAGCTGAAGGAGTTTATCACCACCATAACTGCCTTACAAGAAATGCTAAAAGGATTTCTCCAAGTTAAAAAGAATGGATGCTAACTAACAACATGAAATCCTATGAAAGTATAAAAGTCACTGCTATGGTAAATATATAGTCAAATTCAGAAGACATCAATACTGTGATGGTGGTACATCACCCATAATTATAGTATAAAGGTTAAAAGGCAAAATAATTTAAAATAACTATAGCTACAATAATTTGTTAATTGGTACACAATGTACAAAGATGTAAAATGTGATATCAAAAACATCAATGTCGTGGGGGGATAAATTGTTGAGTGTGTGGAAAAAAGTTATTAGCTCAAAATAGACTGTTATAACATGTTTTATGTGAGCCTCATGGTAAACACAGTGCAAACATCTTCAGTAGACAGAAGATAAAGAAAAAGGAATCAAAGCACAACACTACAGAGAGTCATCAAATTACAAAAGAAGACAGCAAGAGAGGAAGAAAAGAACAAAGGAGCTACAAAATCCCCAGAACACAGTTAACAAAAAAGCAACAGTTAGTCTTGAGTCAGCTTCTCCTTTTCCCGTCCTCTTTCTCTGTAGTTATGTTATGATGATTCCTAAGGCTTAAGACTGTCATTGGTCTCTGTTTCCAGCCCAAATTCATACTAAGTGCGATTGGTGGGTTTACAAAGTGCATCTCTTTACTGCATAGTGATTGTAGATATTGGAGAGAGAGTAGCCCAGCTGAACTTAGATGCTCAAAACATTTTCCTTTCATTAGTTGCCCTGACAATTGCCTAGAAACCACTTCCTGCTTTGGGTACTTTTTGACCCTTTATGGGGAAGTACCTCTTCTTTCCTGTATATGTTTAGGTTGAATCTTCTCTATCTTTGTTAATCTATCAGTCTATTCTCATCTGCTTTCTATCATCCAGGAATTTTTTGAAATATATGGACCATTGATCAATCTTTTTATTTCCTATTGCTATTTTTTTAAGATTTTTATTTATTTATTTGAGAGAGAGGGTGAAAGAGCACAAGCAGGCAGAGTAGCAGGCAGAGGGTGAGGGAGAAGCAGGCTCCCCGCCAAGCAAGGAACCTGATGTGGGGCTCGATCCCAGAACCCTGGGATCATGACCTGAGCCGGAGGCAGTCGCTTAACCAACTAAGCCACCCAGGTGCCCCTATTTCCTATTGCTATTATTATTTACCCCTTTAAATTCCTTTCTCTGGTCCTGGAGACCAGAAGAACCAGCATCTCAACACTATGAATATTTCGTACTAATGAAGGAATTTTAAAAATTATCTTCTTAATTTATCTCATATATATTCTCCCCAGATTTGTTCAATGTAAGTTACCAGCGGTCATTCGCAAGTTACTGGTGCAATGGTGGTAAACCATTCTGTCGTAAATAGGAAAGAATGAATAATCTACATATATTTATATTTGTCTACAGAACTTTTTTTTATAGAAATAGCAAGCTGATCTTATTTTTATTGATTCATAGTTGAATTAAATTGGAAGTTTTGGGTTAATAAAAAGGATCTAGATAAATCTAGATAACATGTATCAACAGCATTCTAGAACATAGAAATTACTACATTTAGGAGTAAGGTGGCTATAAATCATTCATAAAATTACAAATTCTTAATTTAATATTCTTTAAAATTCTAAATAAAACAATATTTTATAGCACTGTAAAGAACAGAATACTCTGCTTATTTTCATGGTCATCTTGTGCTAGAAATGCAAGCGACATGGACGGTCTAGGCTAGAATTTCTCAAAGTGTTCTCTAGTCCCTTGTAATACTCTGAAAAAATATACAGTGGTTAGTATGTTTGATAAACTTCACATAACATACTCTCCATGTTACAGATCTATATAACAGGAGGCAAAACAAAAGAATGGGACATCTTCTAATGAGGAAATCTGTTTAACTTTGAAAGGAAATATAGCGTGATAGTTTAGAAGACTATAGACTCTAGAACTAAACTGAGTGGGTGGGAATCCCCGCTTTGCTTCTTAGTTTTGTGAACTTGAGAAAGTTACTTATCTGTGTCTGCTTTCTTAAATAAAGAATAATAATGCCTACTTCAAATGAAACTCTTGTGAGAATTTAAATGTGTTAATAGAGAAAAACATATCTAGCACATCATAAATACTGCAGAATGTTTTAGTTGGCATTTCATCAATTTAACTGACCGTGTGTGTGTGTGTGTGTGTGTGTGCATGTGTGTCTGTACCTTTTTTTTTTTTGCACCTTTTAATAGCCCAAAGAATATGGCCCTGTCCAAGATCATTTTAAGAAAAAAAGAACAACATTCCCCAAAACCCAATCTCATTTACAGCTGTTCACAGGAAATAACTGACAGGTAGTATTAGTATTAGAATCTAGGTTTCCTTCATCCCTAGCCAGCTCTAGTGCATGGTGGCATTCCACTTTTCAATGAGGTGTCTTCTAGACTAAATCACCTTTCTGATTTCACGTTTTCCCATTCCTGATAGACAGCTGATTGGTCTTTATTGAGTTCGTCTTCCCTTAAATGTCAAAACCTCAATATTTTTGAGATTTATGGGCAATATCATGAAGTTTCAGAAAGGGTTCAAAATCTTCCCTGAAATGCTCATGAAAAATTGACAATATTGCCAAGTAGTGGGGCAAAAAAAAGTTGCGTGTCTAAACTCTGCAAAAAAAATTTTTTTTAATCTTTAAATTACAAATGCATTTGGAGGGAAAAGAAATCCAAGTTTCCTCTGTGAAGAAATGAAAAAAAAAATAGAAGGATCACTGAAGTCATGGTTTTCTTTTAAAAAAAAAATTTCATGTTTCCTCAGCAGCTTTCTTTTCTTTTTTGATATTGTAAGTGCTTCTAGTGTACCTGAGAACCAGGCTTCAAATAAAGCTGCAGCTTTGAATGGAAACAAAGGAAGTTGTTGCCCTGGCAACAGGAACCACAGAAGGTCCCCACACATCACTTGCATCTTGTGCAATTCCTTACTAATTCTGTAGGTTTGCACCTAGATCTCATGGACAGTGGAGCTTTGCCCTTGAACTCTTTCAGTAAGAGAACTCATTGAAATTCTCATTAGAATGAAGCGGTTTCATGTGGGAACATAGTGGCATACCTCAGATGTCTATTATAAATATGAAAAAAGTAGATTTGTACAAATGAATCACATTTGGCCATATGGCCAACTCTAGGTAAACATCTGTTCCTTAATTTTTTATTTTTTAAAGGGAAACTGTATGGAGAACCTCACACCTTCAGCTATAAAGAATAAAATTTGTGAAACTGGAAAACCCACCATATGTCTTCCACTCCTAAGCATCCCTTTTCGACTTTAGTTCTCAAACTTGCTCTCCTAGGGCATATGAAGGCAAAAATAATGATAATAATAATAATTAATTTTTAAAAATCATCTTTAGAAGGAAAATGCAAGAATTAGTACAAATTCCCATTCCTTCTATGATTCAGGATCTTGCATTATCACTTAAATTTGAAGAGGTTGAAATTCTGAAGTTCAGCCAAGCCTCTCACTCCACAATCCATCACATGTCACTGACTAGAGTCAATTTACTCACTGATTCATTCATTTGTGAAAGTAAATGAAGTGGGTGTGCCTGTTGTGTTGGCAGTATGAAAGAAAGTTTTAAAACAAAGCAATATAAGGCCACTGCCGTTGGGGAGCTTACAGTCCAGGTGGGAGATGAGGTAGGCCATAAGCATGAAGAACATTAAATATTTCAGGGTAAAATCACCTTACAGGTAGTGATCTATGAACGGTTTGAGTTTTATATGACAGAAATCCGGGGAATCACCCTTTCAGTAGCTCACCACATCATTTCCTTCCTTCCTCCCGTCCTTCTTCCCTTCCTTCCTTCCTCCCTCCCTCCCCTTCTCTCTTTCCTTTTTCAAAATATTTATTTATTAATTGAGAGATAGAGTACAAGCAGCACGAGGGACAGAGGAAGAGGGAGAGAGAGAGAGAATCCCAGAGACTCCCCACTGAGAGGAGAGCCTGACTGGCGCTCAACCTCACAGCCCTCGGATCATGACCTGAGCCAAAACCAAGAGGTGGAAGCTTAACCGACTGAGCCACCCAGGCGCCCCTCATCCTTCCAATTCAGCCTTGTAAAACAGCGTTGTAATTAATTCCTTCTTCTCTCATCTTCTTTTTCCTTCCACCCCTAGTCCCTTCCCCTTATTTTTTTTTAAAGATTTTATTTATTTATTTGACACAGAGAAATCAGATCACAAGTAGGCTGAGAGGCAGGCAGAGAGAGAGAAAGAGAGAGAGAGAGAGAGGAGGAAGCAGGCTCCCTGCTGAGCAGAGAGCCCGATGCGGGCCTGGATCCCAGGACCCTGAGATCATGACCTGAGCCGAAGGCAAAGGCTTTAACCCACTGAGCCACCCAGGCGCCCCCTTCCCCTTATTTTCACTAAATCAACAAATGCTTGTGTTCCTGCTGTGTACTAAATATCATGCAGGGTTCTGGGGACAAAAACAGGGGGGTGCAGGGGACTTCCAATCTATTGAGCAAAGCAGACATTAAAATACAAATCCTCACAAATAGTTATATTATAGTACAAATAGTTTACCCAATACCACTACAGAGCAGCCACACTGAATTCCTGCCATTTAGAAAATGAGTCATTCTTCCTTCTATGGCTGTGCTTTGCAAATCTTGATCTCTTGAAGATCTGGAATGCTCAATCCCACTTGTCCTACTGGGAGCCTCTTATTCTTCCTTTATTTTCATAACAGACTGTAACCACCATCCCCAGCCCCTAAAACATCTCCTCAATTTCCAACTGAAACACAGGAACTCCTTTTTCCTACATATTAATGTTTACTGAGCATATTCCTATGCGGTAGCTTTTCTCACCAAGTATTAAAATAGTTTATAACTTTAACATACTCTTAAGTTGTGAGTTCTTTAACTATAATTAATATAATTTTCATCCTTAAGTAGGCGCTTGATAAATATCAATGGCTGGGTGAATGAGTAAAGGAAAAGTATGATAAAAATGATCTATATGAGAATGGAACACTGAACTCTAGAAAAGAAAGATACGATCACACCATTGTTAATGCATTGTGGTGGTTGTATTGTAACATTCTTCTTAGGGCTTTAGCCAAAAAGTGTGCAAAGGGATATAAATAAAATCCCCACTTCAACTCCTGCTCCCTTCCTAATCTACTTGAGATCCCATTGCTACAAATTAGGCGTGGCCTGTGGGTCAGTGAGGAAACAAATTCTTTATTCTTCCAAGGCAATCAAGGAGTCTTTTTCTTCCAATGAAAGCTATGTTATGAAATTATTGGTTAGCATGAACTCAATTCAAAAGTAAAATAAATTCATTAATGATTGATGTTCACACAGCCCAGTTAATATTTTCACTTTAATTAATCTAGTTTTAATGGAAATTATAAGGTTTTGCTACACTGCAGTCCATGGATTCTGATAAGAGAAGGGGAAAAAAATCTTACTAAATTAGATCAGTCTCTTTCAGTTAAGAATATGAGAAATGGTGATATGACAGAGAATATGGATAGAAACAGGCAGGAAATATGAGTTAGGCTAGACACTGGATGTGCAGAACAAGCAGAATTTAGTGATGGCATTGAAACACATTTAGTCTTTGCCATGGAATTGCTAATATAAACTGACCCCAAAGTCTAAATGCCCTCCATTCTTCTCCCCCTGCCAAAATCCTTGTGACAGGCTAAAATAGCCTCCCACATTTCTCCTACAATTAGGGAATCAGCTCTGACTAAGCCAAGGGAAGGACTTTACTTTTTTCCTTTCTCTTCAGTAGCTTTCCCCTCTGTTGATGTTCAGTCAAGCTTCACTTGGTAGATTAGTTTCCTAGGGATGCTGTAACAAATTATAATCTGGGTAGGCTAAAACAACAGAAATTTATTCTCTCAGGTCTGGGGGTCAAAAGCCTGGAATCAAAGTATTGGCAAGGGCTATGCTCACGCCCATGGTTCTAGAGAAAATCTGTTCCTTGCCTCTTCTCAGTTCTGGTGGCTCTAGGTGTGTCTTGGTTCATGGCTGCATCCGTCCACTGCCTGCCTCTGTGGTCACAGCTGCATTCTCCTCTATCAACACTACCCCTGCCTCTCTCTCATAGAGATAAATGTGGTCTCCCTGAGGCCCGCCTAGATAATCCGGGATAATCCTTCTCTCAAAATCTTTAACTTAACATCTTTTGCCACGTAAGGTAATATTCACTCTTGTGCCATATAAGGTGATGTTTACAGGTTCTGGGGATTAGGACCTGAACGTACCTTTCTTAGGGAGCCGCCATCCAACCCCTTACACCTGGACTGAGTACTCCAGTGAAAGAAGCTGCAGAGGAGACAGTCACTTCCATCAGAGCACACAGCATAGATACTTTTGGGCCATCATGTGGGCTCCTCTCACACACTGAAAAGAAGTTTATGGTTTATAGGCCACAACAGTGACACCATCCACAACAGTCTTCTTTGACCACTGGTCCCTAGGAAGCTGGAATGGACACTGAATATTGTTTCCAGTGATAAAGTAATTAAAACTGCCCTGAATAAACTTTGGTGTTGAGTGCCCATTCTTTGCTTCAACATCCCCCAGAAGACCACCGCTATATGTGTATTTCCTGGGTGTTGTACATCTATCTCTCCTCTCACAACTTCTTCAGGATTGGAATCACACCTTCTTCATATTTGTTTAACTACCACCTCACCTACCACCTAGTCTGTTGGTTGATTTGTAGTAACTGTGTGTTCAACTAAATTCAAGTTAGCAAGACATCTAGACTTTTGAGAAAAGTATGGCCATTGTGAGAAAAACATTAGAGAATCTCTTGTCTTTTTAGTCCACAAGATAAAAGTATCTTTCTTCTCTTCCTACGATATACATGGCATTAGAGGTAGTCTCATCTTTTTTGGTTGTTCTAGTATTTACTTTCTCTTACTTCTTGTTGAGATATTGATCATCAGTCATTCTTAAACTACAGGTGATGTTATATAGTGTCCTTCTTATCAAACACACTCACAAAACTTACCAAAGAATCACTGATTTTGTGATTTTAAATGTCCTGGGAATTTTTCCATAAGTCATTTGGAGGCATTTCCCTCTCGAATGCTTGAATTGTGACATGAAGCAAAGACAAAGCTCAAGCTGTGGACAACCCTGCTACCCATGTGACCAGTCACATTGCAAATGCTGACAGTTACTTCAAAAGGTGGCAAGATTTGGGCAGAGGAAAGCAATGGACACCAACTTCCACAGAGCAGGGGGGACATCTCAAGGTCATTTAAATAGTACACCATTTTCCTACATAAAGAATAACATACTTCTATTGAAATGCTATATCCCTTTATGTATGTATGTATGTACTGTTAATTATTTGAGAGTGCTATTAGGCTCAGTCATATAATTGCATAGATTTAATTCAAAGAGAATTAAACAAACAAAAGAGCAGGAATTGGGAGTTATTCTTGCTAAAAATCAGAATTGAGAGCCCCTGGATACCTCAAAAATACATAATTAGCATTCAGAATAATTTCACAATATATATGATTTGTGTTTTGTAAGACATAAAACACTATTTAGATTTGGATTAAAAAAAGTACATGGACATGCATTTATTTTGTATTCAGTAGAAATTAGGAAAACTGCCTTGTCCTGAGTGCTTCCTCAGAATGACCCTGCCCCCACCAGAAATCCTGTCAATAGGTAAGACTAATGGAAAGCCTGAAGCTCCCTGCCTCTCCAACTTCTCATTTTACTTCTACACAAAACTGCCATCATTTTATCACGTTGGGAGTCTGGAACAGTTCTATTAGGTAATGACATCCATTTCCATGAAGCTTCCCTCATCAATCAATCTCCTTGATTTAATTTTGTATCAATGGCACCGAGGGACCCTCCCTCCTGCGATATCTCACCTACAGGGTGAGACAAGGCTTAAATGGAACAGTGAGGAGGGAGATGAGAAAATAAAAAGATAAAAATGTACAAGGGAGAATCTGGGTGCTAAGAGAACAGACAGGAATCCAAAGCTGAATTCATAGGAAGGAGTAGAACTAGGGATTTCCCCAGGAGGAAAACACCAGGAAGTGCTTGTTCCAAAGAAGACAAAAGTGGTATGACTGAAATATGTAGACAAGTTCTAGTTTAAAACCAACAACAGGGGCACCTGGGTGGCTGAGTCGGTTAAGCGTCTGCCTTCAGCTCAGGTCATGATCTTAGGATCCTGAGATGGAGCCCAGCATTGGGCTCCCTGCTTGGTGGAGAACCTGCTTCTCCCTCTCCCATGACCCCCCGCTCATGCTCTCTATCTCTCAAGTAAATAAATAAAATCTTTAAAAAATAAAAAATAAATAAAATAATACCAACAAAAGCTGACAAGAGACTGACATGGTAGCTGGAACTGAGAAGAAATTGATGAATCCAGAATACCGAAGGAAGCATGTGTTTATTTGGGATCTTTTTCTGAACTCATGTGCATTGCTGCCCATGACCCCAAATCACAAACTAGGTATCATCAGTTCCCAGAACTTCATACCAAGTACCACACCATTAACAGCACAATGAGACTCAAAGTCTCCGTGGATATTCTAAAATTTCTATTTCATTCACTACTTCTTCCACCCCAATACCAGACATTTCACCATGGCAAATCCCTGGCTTCTAAACATATACAAATTATTCTTTTAATCTTCCCCTAACAGGGCAGCTAGTCTAATTTAACTGTTTCCTCTCTGAGACTGACCTTTCACTATGTCCATGCCAATGAGAAGCTTTTTGGCTTTGCTGTTCAAATAAATCACCCTGAAAGGAGTTGATAAGGAAATGTTATTATGATTTATTAAGGGATACTCTTTCACTCCTCGGTTAGGGTAATTTTCAACGATGCTTTTATTATGCTGACCTTTGCTAAAGAAATTCTCAGCAATTTAGCTAAATATTTTAATAGCAGTGAGTGTAGAATACAATATTTCTTTTGGAAAGCTGCTGCTTTTGGAGCCCTGAGGCTATTCCAAATACCTCTGACTATCTCAAATGTGCAAGGCCCAAGGAAGCAGATTGAAATTATAGTCAAGTTCCATAGAGCACTCAGTTCCCTTTCATTTAAAAACAGGATTCTAGCAGATACATAAATGATTTTCAATGACACCAGAGTGAAATTTGCATATGATCAACCCAGTAAATCCTAATACTTGATGACATTTTCACTAAGTATTTGACAGTTTGCCCTCTAGTTAATAGTTGGACACTGGCAACATGAAATGTACTTTGTTAAAAAAAATACTGTAAGAGCCAAGGCAATGACAGATTGTGATACATTTTAAGGTGTTGAGGTAAGCAAGAAAAAGAATGTTTTTTTCCCCAAAAAAAAAATTGCCCTACGAATAGACTAACCACATAACAAGAAGTTGGAATTGGTTATAAGTTCTACCCAGTTTTGAACCAGTTTTATAGAAACTTTAAATGTTCAAGTTTCCTCTCTTCTACCTTTTTTTAAAATCTGATTTTGATGAGAACGGGAAGATGGATCTTAAGAGGAAATACATTACTTTTTCATATTGTACCTGGACCAATGATTCTGAAAACTCCCGGATACCTATGAAATAGTTGGGCTGACCTTGCTGGTAGATTAAAAAATATCTATCAGCAGACAAATATGCTTCCATAATATTACCAGTTTCAAAACCAAATTGAGGATGATACAGGGATATTATTAGCCAAGAAATATTGGAAGTCGTTACTGAAGCGTGGGTTCACCCTTTTCTCTTTCCATCATTCATCAAACATGTGAAAATTTCCTTTGTGCAATTTCATCAACCATTCTCATGATTCACCAGACCCACCCTTTTTCTTCCTTTTCCTTCCCCTTGAAAAAAAAGCTACTGATTTTTTCATGAACACTAAGATTCTTAAACACCAATAAACACAATTTGGGTCATTATAATATAAACTACTATAGCAATTGGATTTCAGTACATCAAATAGCCCTATTTGCCTTGATGCATTATGTTTAGCGAATGGATAGCATGGCTGTATGAGGTTTTTCTTGGTCATAACACACTACTTACTTCATTTCTTAGTAGAATGGGCTGACTTAATTTAAAAAATTAAATGGTTCTATGCAGACATTTTAACAACTTATCTTTTAAGGTTCATTAGCAACTAAAAATAAATGAAAATAAAACAGTTGTTTACAAAAAGCAAATAAGCTCTAAGTCTATAATACAGTGTGACCATTAATGCGGTAAATATTTTACCTTCTTAAAGTGAAATTCTTGCATTTCCAATACTCTAAGCTGTTAGTTAATATACCTCTCCTGGTTCTGACAACTCACAGTTGGACTTCTGGTCACGGCAAATCTCAAAAATTTTGTAAATACATACAACATAATTCTTCCATTAGCATAAACAGTCCTGTATAGAGAGGGACACATACACACACACACACACACACACACACACACACACACACACACACACACACACACACACACACGGGTTGTGTTCAACATTTGACAGTTATTTTTTTCACTTTGCTAACTAATGTCAAATGGCACTTCCAACGAAGTTTTCACAGATATAAATTCCCGGTTGCAGTGGACTTATTCAGGATATTTTGAAGATGAATTTTCATGTTGTCTATGAAATGCAAAATACTCTGCCCAAAAAAAGATATCATAGGATATTCATTTGTTAAAACTCCTTATTTACTTTCTGCATGTTTGTTTTTTGTGTTTTATTTTTGGTATTGCAAGAAAGGATGGGTGTTTGAGTGATAAAATCCATATGACTGCATTAGATAACAGGGTAGCAAAAGAAACAAGTCTGGCAAGATTCCTGTTGCCACGATAAGCATTTTCCTAAAATATAGCAACCTACTTATAACCCGTGTTTCCATCCATCTTTACCAGTTGTCTTTACTGAATAGAGCATCGTACTAATGAGTTCGGATTACCTGTTGTGTTTGACATGGGACAGTTTTCTTCATTTTACCACATAGTGTCGAGTTGCACTTCTAGCTTAGCAGTCACAGATATACAACACTGGTCACTCAAAAATTGGGATGCAACAGCAAAAATTCATTAATATGCATGTCTAGGGCTAGAAAAAGAATAGAAATCTCTCAAAAGGCGAGCAATGATATTTCGTATTCATCTCAAACTACAAAATCCTTAAAATAATTCCAGAACATAAAATTATTATTTAATCTTCACTTCCTAAACCAAATGTATAATGATCGTATTATAAAAATGAAAAAAAAAAGGAATAAATGGCCTGGTAATATAACAAAAGCAGCAGATCTAAGACATACACAGGGCTGGTTATTTTGATCTAGTTACTAGGCTTTGTAGTGAAAAACAGAATAAATACACACCCACCTCCTCTTACTCCCTGCCTCTTTATTCCAGTATATCTCTTTCTCCTCATCTCAACACTGAGCTTGTTATTTGCAGTCTGGTCTGCACAGGATTTGCTGCCCAGAGAGGAGCACCCTGCACCAGTGATTTTCTAACTTGGGCTTAACATCTGCATCACTCCATTAAAAAACAATTTGCTGGGCCTCTCCCAGAGAATCTGGATCAAGAATTTGTCTTTCTAGCAGGTTTCCAGTGATGCCAACACAGCTGGTCCAGAGCCCACACTTTGAATCACTGCCCTATACCTAGCTTGACTATCCTGGGCTTGGGAAGGCAAACCCGATTTCAAAGAATTCCCTCCAAATTACCCTTCAAGATTAATGTTTCTTTTTTTAAAGATTTTTTTTTTAATTTATTCATTTGACACAGAGAGAGAGATCACAAGTAGGCAGAGAGGCAGGCAGAGAGAGAGGAGAGAGGAGGAAGCAGGCTCCCTGCTGAGCAGAGAGCCCGACGTGGGCCTCGATCCCAGGATCCTGGGATCATGACCTGAGCCGAAGGCAGCGGCTTTAACCCACTGAGCCACCCAGGCGCCCAAGATTAATGTTTCTTATCAGATTTTACAGTGTTGAGGTGATGTGCGGGACTTATAAAATAAGGATAGGATGCAAGACATAAATACTTGAACAAAGTTACCTTCCTTCTTATTCCTCCTGTCTTTTAAAGTCGATTGACTGATTTTCCTCTTAGTGCAGCTAATCTCATCTAGGTGATTAAGGAAATGTGATCTAAATTAGACAATTCACACTACCATGTAAATGGCTGACTTGGACATGTATTAAGTCAATTAAGCACATTCGCTTGTTAAAAGCAGCTCCTTAAATTAAATTAATGTGTCCTTCAATCATAAGTATTTTAGTCAAGTAGATTATTAGGAGTGGGAGGCCTTCTTGGGATCCAAATGATCTCTTTAAACCTCTCAAGTCTGGAGAAGCAATTTTTGCGGGGTGGGGGGGTGGAGGAGGCCTCCCTTTATGACTCCTGATACAGATAACTCAATAGGAACCAATTTTCAGCAGTGCCTCTAGTGCCAATAGGAACTATTGAATTAGGCTTTACTCCTTCAGCTCATCCATGGGGACGTGGGTGAAGCTGATACCTATTCCAATTTACCTTAGGGCCGTTTTTCTCCCTCAAGGAACCTGAATTAGTTCTGCTTTATAAGTGAATGAAGAGCTGCTCTATGCCCCAAAAGAAGACAGGCGGCTGAAGATTTAAAAGAGTTAAAGTGTACATGTAAAAACTGCAATAAAATGAATAAGTGAATAGATAAATAAAAACAAGTGACTGATGGATAGATAGATAGCAGATAGGCAAATAGATAAGAAGTTTCTTTTCTGCCTATATGTAGGTGATTTGTTTTAAGAATTAAAAATTAAAACTCTTAATCTCATGAAACAAACTGAGGGTTACTGGGGGGTGGGAGGGTAGGGATAGGGTGGCTGGGTTATGGACATTGGGGAGGGTTTGTGCTATGGTGAGTGCTGTGAAAGGTGTAAGCCTGATGATTCACAGACCTGTACCACTGGGGCAAATTAAAAAAAAAAAATTAAAGAGAAAACATTGAGAAAATGTCTTGCTAAGACAAGAAAAAAACAAAAAGTCATAGAACTTGAAACCTTGCCCCAAAAAGGAACAGAAAAGTAATTAGATAATCTTTATCAACTTTTCCAGAAACTGGCTAATACAAATATATTTGTTGCATGTCTTTTACATAAGATAAAATATAAAATGCATATCAAGTTGAAATTCTCTTGGCTCACGTTTCCAGTCCCTTCTTTCTCAGGAGGAAACCACTATCATAAATTTACTATGTATCCTATTTATATTTTTATTATATTTATACACACCCATGGAAAAATACATTATTCTATTAATGCTTCATATGTTCATTTTTTAAAAAATACTTATTTATAGGGGCACCTGGGTGGCTCAGTGGGTTAAACCCTCGGCCTTCGGCTCAGGTCATGATCTCGGGGTCCTGGGATCGAGGCCCGCATCGGGCTCCCTGCTCAGCGGGGAGCCTGTTTCCTCCTCTCTCTCTGCCTGCCTCTCTGTCTACTTGTGATCTCTGTCAAATAAATAAATCTTTTTTAAAAAATACTTATTTAAGGGAGAGAGAGAGAGAGAGTGTGTGTGTGTGTGTGTGTGTGTGTGTGTGTGTGTGTGTGTGCATGAGTTGGGGGTGGAGCAGAGGGAGAGAATCTTCAAGCAGACTCCCCATCAAGCATGGAGTATGATGCAGGGCTCAATCCCATAACCCATGAGATCATGATCTGAGCTGAAACCAAGAGTCAAGATGCTCAACCAAATGAGCCACCCAGGCATGCCTGCTTCATACATTTAAGAAAAAATTTTTATCCATATCTTTTTGGTACTGATCTCTCCCATACATACGAAGTCCATAAAAAATAATAATGAATCTTCTCCAATTTCCCCTTCATTGATTTTTCCTTTTTTATTTTTTATATTGAAGTATAATTAACACAGAATGTTATATTAATTTTGGGTGTATAGCATATTGATTCAACAATTCTATACATTATTCAGTGCTCACTACGATAAGTGGAGTCACCATCTGTCACCATACAAGGTTATTACAATATTTTTGGCTATATTCCCTACAATGTACTTTTCATCTCCATGACTTATTTATTTTATAACTGAAAAGTTGTACCTAAAGTCACTCTCACATATGCATTTGTCTGATAAAGTGATCTACCTTATGGGTCTCCAATTTTCATATATATGAAACCTTAGGTACAAAATAACATTTCTGGTCCTCATTTTTATTTATTGTACTTGAAGGAAAAAGCTGGGGCACATTAAGGGCAAACAGGCTACACTTGAGTCTCCTTTGCTTTTCTGGATTTTTAGGTAGTGCTAAATATATTAGCAGATGACTTTCTGTAGAAAGTTTTCTATTAGTTGATAAGAATAAAAGGGTATACATTCTACCCCGCCCTGCCCTGTCTTTAGGCTCCAAACTGTTGACTCTGCCCAAGATGCACAATGATGAAACTAGGTCAGTTATCTAAGGAAATGATTACAAAAAAACTGTTTCTCATTTATGTGCATGACTTATCCTAAGCCCTACACAATTATTCTTGAATCAGAATGCAGAATTGGAGTGACACAGAATTTGAACTAAAGATCATGGAAACAAGTTGCTTGGTCTAATGAGTTTTTCTCTTTGCTGTAGCAGCGTTTTATTTTTGGAAACCAAAAACATGGACTTGTCATTTCAAAAGTGTATGTCACAAAAAGTTGGAGTATTTTCTTCCTAAATTTCTAAAATCATGGAGTTGACATTAGTTTTCCTTTTTGTAGAACACATCCCTAGGGGAATATATAATATATTCTTTAGGTGGGAATAAAATTTAAACAATTGGAATTTTTTCCCTATTATTTAAATTCACAAGGAACTATACATGAAAGAATAGGTAAATACTATCACTGTTCATTTGGAGTTGGTATTTTGGGCAAGTTAACTCATTATGCCCACTTACGAACTTCTATTCATGTGGAAAGAAATATGAAGTGGAAGATTCAGAGACTAGGTTCTGTTTCTAAGTTTCTCTCTGATCATCTCTATGTTGATAAAATATAGTTATTATTTTGATAATTTTTAAATGTTATTAATATTTCATTATAATGTATTCCTTACATGAAATACAATTTTTGTAAGTAGCATTTGTCTACATAATATCTAGAGCAAGACACTTAACAAGCTTGGACTTCAGTCTCTTTGATAAAAGGGCTTACACTGGATACACCGAGTAATCTCTCAGATCCCTCCAGCACTACCAATCTTTCATTCCAATCCTTAACTCCATCTTTCTCTGATTTCCATTTGGTAAGTAAAATCAAATGACCTAACCTGAAGTAACACAAAACAGGTAAATTTTGCTTACTGAATAATAATCATAATCACAATCATAATCATAATAATGGCTCCCATGTGTTAAATGCCTATTGTGAGCCCCACAATGTTATAGCCAATGTTCTTGGGTAACACTTCAAGGCAGTTGTAATTATACCTATTTTACATATTTTTTAAAAATGAGAGAAGTAGGGGTAGAAGCAAAAGATGAATAGGTAGAGCACAGAGAATGTTTAGGGAAGCAAACATATTCTGTATGATACTATAATAATGGATACTTGTCCTTGTACATTTGTCTAAACCCACAGAAAGTACAATACCAAGAGGGAGCCCTAAGATAAACTATAGACTTTGAACAAGATGATGAGTTAATGTAGGTTCATCAGTTACAACATATGTATTGCTTTGGTGAGTAATGCTGATAATGGGGGAGTCTAGGCACGTTTTGGGGCAGAGGGCATGTGGGAAGTCCCTCTACCTTCCTCTCACTTCTACTGTGAATCTAAATAGCACATCACACACACACACACACACACACACACACACACACACACACACACACAGGACACACCAGAAATGGCATTTTACAAAGACTAGTTAGATGAAAGTGTCAGGATCAAATGATAAACAGAATTCTTCTTGGTTTCGATTAAGAAGATAGAGTTTAAGAATTCTAAGCCTGCAATAATATGCATAAGAACACAAAGAGCATTGATATATACTCATCTAGTGTCATATAATTCAGGGGAGCTCGGCAGTTTCACAACTTCATTTACCCAGAGATTACTCAAATTTAATCTTGACATACATACACCCACCACAATTACATCTTTGAGATTTCTTAAACGTGGGTGAAATCATCAAAATGCCTGAACAGTTCTTTAAACATCCTTCCCTAAAAACACACTATTAAGACAAAGGACACATTTACCTCACGTTACTTTATTAAAAAGGTCAAATTGTATACAGGGTTTAACTCATCTGACAATGTCTACATGTTCCCTCTAGTCTCCCAATGACAACTATAAATTAAAAAATACCAAGACAGGGCGCCTGGGTGGCTCAGTGGGTTAAAGCCTCTGCCTTCGGCTCAGGTCATGATCTCAGGGTCCTGGGATCGAGGCCCGCATCGGGCTTCCTCCTCTCTCTCTCTCTCTGCCTACTTGTAATCTCTCTCTGTCAAATAAATAAATAAAATCTTAAAAAAAAAATACCAAGACAGTCTCAATATAAAAATAAATCAGAAACTAAGATCTTCTTAACTAAATTTACTAACTTCTTTAGAAGTTCTCATATTCATCAAATGAGACTCCGAATTTTAACATTAGTATTAATAACATTCTATGAAGTTTTTCTGCTGGATCAATGATTGCAAAAATTCTTGGATACTCCACTCACTGAAAGATGAAATCCAATTCTCCAGCCAGTGGATCTTGGATGGCTTTTAAAACTCGCTTGACTAGTGGAATGTAATAGAAAGGATGTTCCAGGATCACACAGCTTTAGTTGCATGAAGCCGTGTTGCCTGGGCCACTTGGAACACCTGCTCTTACAGTCTTAAGCTACCATGTAAGAAATACAATTCCTCTGAGGTTTCCACGCTAGAGGGACCATATAGAGAGAGGACAGAGACAGATACCATCCAGCCCCCAGCTGTATCTCCAGATATCCTATCCTAGAGCAGAGGCAAGTCTCCCTCACTGCTCATTACCTGTCCAAACTCCTGACCCACAAAGCTGTGAGAAATGATAAGACAATTGTTGTCTTAAGCTAAAAAAAACAGAAGCTCAGATTGGTTATTAATTTCCTCAATGTCACACAAAGAATACAGTGAATACCAAGCACTGATTTATGGCCACATCTTCCATCTCTCATACCTGTTTTTTTTTCAGTATACTGCAACTCTTTATAACCAGTCCCAGTGCTTATACAATATGCTATTTTTGCTTATGGATTTTTGATTCTCATTCTTGTAACAAACATTTACTGAACACCCACCATTGCTCCTTAGACTTGATAAGCAGTAGCCTTCTCAGCTCTCATTAGAAATGCAACTTCTATTTGGAGTCTAGTAGAGTTAAAAGCACCAGTCAGGAAACTGAAAACTGCTAGATAATCTTTCCTATGCCTCAACCACTCTGCAGCCATACAATGGAAAGAAACTCTCAATAATGGGGATTTAAAGAGGCAATATAATATATAAGAAATTATCTAAATCTGATTGAGATGAATGGAATAAAACTCATCAATGCATATAAAAAGGAGGGGAAGAGAGTGATTTTATATATTGTTTAATATAGTAATAATAACATACTTGCCCAGAACATCACAGTTTATAAATTCATCAAAACTGTAGAGAGCATTTTGATCTGTTCATAGTTAGAAAACACAACTAGTAATAATGGGGAAAAAATAACTGAGGTCATTTTAAAATTATTTTAGGAAGGTGGTTCTATCAATTTCTTTTAGATTTTCAACATAAATTCGTTAAGGAGAGTTACTGACCTTATCTTTTCAAATATCAAACAAATAATAATGCATTCTTAGTAAATTAATGTATGTTTTCTTTTCTTTTTAAGATTTTACTTATTTATTTGAGAGAGAGAGAGACAGCATGAGCAGGGAGAGGGGCACCGTGGCAGGAAGAGAATCTCAGACTCCTCACCCAGAGCAGAGCCCAATGTGGGGCTCGATCCCATGACGCCGAGGTCACGAGCTGAGCTGAAATCAAGAGTCAAGATGCTTAACCAATCAAGCCACCCAGGCACCCCAACTTATGTTTTCTTTATTCCTACTTTGATGTCACATATCAAAGCAAGATAATATGGAAAGGACCTAGCATTTCTATAAATCGTCACATTGGTACTGTTCAGGGGATTTGAACCATTGTAATTATTGTAATTAACAAAAATACAATATGTATGAACACTTCTCTGATACATTATTGAGAATTTGATGAGTCAGTATTTAACCATGCAGTATTTGAATGGTTGAGGGAAGGCACGGTATGCTGAACCTTCTGTGTAAAGTGAGTATGATGCTCCTCTTTCCCAAAAAAGACAAATTAAACAAGAGGAAAAGGAAGTGTAGGGACACAACGTAAGCACCCATTTGAGCTTCCTTCCTCACAGAGATTATACTCATACATAAATTATAAAGAACACATAAAGTCTGGGAACGATTTACCTCCCTGCTGAGAAGTAGCATGTGAGAAGAAACATGTTCTTTTCCAACTTCAGCTGTTGGAGGATTTTTCTATTTAGAACTATGGTCGTGTAAAGGCCTGAAGACAAAGCCAACTCCAAATGTGATGGAGCAAAAAGGAGAGAACATGATCACATCTTTGGCTTCTGAATTAATCAACTCTGGAACCACTTCCTGAGGACTTCCTAATATGGGAGACAGTATGTCCATTATCATCTAAGTCATTTTTATCCACTTTTTCTGGAACGCATAGTGGAAAACATCACTACGGATATACTATATTTTAGAAAAATATTAGAAATGTCTCTACTAAAAGCCTGAGTTTGTATAAACTGAAATCTATACCTCCTACATTTAATGTATTTGGTCTAGTCCAGGTATCTAGATGGAGATATTGCTAGAAGCGAGTATGGCCCATCTTCTTTAAAAGTGTACAAGACGAAATTGCCCACTACAATCACCTGTTAATGCTCAAGAATGGCATTTCTGCTCTGGGTTCCTCTCACCTCAGCCTTCAGGTCCTGCCATGACAGAGGCAGGCACTCCTTACAGGAGGAAAGGGACATGTTTTAGACTGAGGACAATCTCAAATTATCTTCCAAAATTAGGTATTACAAGGAGAGAGAGAGAGACAGAAATAGAGACAGAGAGGAGGAGGAGAGGAAGCAGGAATTACCTAATGCTTATATTATGTGTCTGCTGTTAAAGATTTTTTTTTTTTATTTATTTATTCATTTGACACAGAGAGAAAGATTACAAGTAGGCAGAGAGGCAGGCAGAGAGAGGAGGAAGCAGGCTCCCCGCTGAGCAGAGAGCCCGACGTGGGCCTCGATCCCAGGACCCTGAGATCATGACCTGAGCCGAAGGCAGCGGCTTTAACCCACTGAGCCACCCAGGCGCCCTGTGTCTGCTGTTAAATATCCTACCAGGACTTTATCAACTGGGTTGTTATATTTTAACCACTCCACTGTCTAATAATAAAAGGAGGCCTAAGACTGTGGGCCTGCATTTTAGAAACTTGCAAACATTCCTCTTCAATTTGGCAAATAATGATTTGTTCTTTACAGCCTATACAATAAATGTTTGCAAAGTAATTGGGCCATCTATCAGCTTGAACTACGTGAAGGTATACATTTTTTAAATCTAAGTTTATGGATAAAGGCAGAATGCTAATTAAAGTTGGTTATTTATGGGAAAACATTTCAAAAGATCCAAATAGCAAATCAATTGAATTAATACCTTGTATTTCTTTCTTTGATTTTTAGCACTGAAACTTCAAAAAGCAAAATTAGTTTCATTATTTCATCTTTTGCTGAAGTGGACAAATTCACTTGGTCATGATAAGTATGTATGTGAATATAATTTGTAAATCTCAGTTATTAATTATTCTTTAAAACTGAGTATTAATTCATCTGAATGTGTGAGAAATAAAGTGAGAGAAATAGGATTGTGACCAAATGTTCTCATTACAGGAAGATATGTTGTCTTTTTATGATAATCAATAGAATAATAAGAGTAAAATAAAAATTCAAAAATTGTTATGTCTGACTTAAACTCAGAGATTACTCTCTTTGATAACATCTCTTTTGGTTAGAAAGCATCATATCAAGCTCCTTGAAATCAGGAAACAGATAATATTGAACTTAATCCTTCATATGACCTACCCCATGTCTTGCAATGTAAAGCAAAATGTAAGTACAGTCTTTATGAGTTCAATTGGATCTAGAATTACATAAGTATTCATGAGTTTACTTAGCTCTATAATCAGATTATTAATTACTCAGCAAGAATAGAAGAAACATCAAGTTCAACTCTTTCGCGTAAGTCAGACTACATATATACAATTTGTGATTTTCAGAATTCCTCCAAATAATTGCTTTATTTAAAAAAAATTTGGATCACAAACAATAGGTTATGTGGTTTTCTTTGTCCAGAATCCTCTTTCAAGTCTCAGATCACATGGCATTTATGTAGAAAATCTCTGATCTCTCAAATGAGGTTAGATTCTCTTATTAAATACTACCAGTAGTGTATATTTACTTTGAATAAATACAAATCCCAACTGCCCTCAGGTACTGATTCATGTAATTTGTTTTCTTCAGTAGACTATAAGCATTTTCAGAGCTCAGACCACAGCTTTCTTGTTTATGGCTCTATCCCCAGTGCCAAGCACAGTGTTGTACATTTTATAACTCAAACAATATTTGCTGGGTGTCTCACTCAGGTAAGTGACCAACTCTTGATTTCAGCTCAGTCATGATCTCATGGGCTGTGAGACTGAGCCACGCATCGGGGTCCACGCTGGGCATGGAATCTGCTTAAGATTCTCTCTCTCCCTCTCCCCCTCCCTGCTCATTCTCTCTCTGTGTCCAAAATAAATAAATCAATCCTAAAAAAACCCCACCAATATTTGTTGAATAAATGAATAGACAGAAGAGATTAGCTTCTTATATAAAACAGTGAGGAACTAATTTTTGTGAATTATCACATAATTTATGAATAATGCCAAGGAAATATTCAAAGTGTAACTACTGAAACAGCAACATCAAACATGTATATTCTCATTTTTGTAAAAAACTATATACAAACATAAAAAGATAAAGTACTTGAAGATATTACCTCTGTATTGTAGAATTATAATTTTCTACATTTTTCCTTGAAGTTGCTTATACTTTTTTCTATTTTAAATTTAATCATTGTATTTATTAGGTAATATGTATATAACACTTTAAAAAACTTGATAGCATACACAAGTCTTATGGAGAATAAACAGCATTCCAGAGGTAACACTTCCAGTTATCCATGTATGAATTTACCTATCTGGTTCTAAATAGAACGTGAATACTTATTCATTCATTATTTTCAGTTACAGACACTGTGACTGATTTATTCCTATGTGTGGAAACAACATAGTTCCTTTTTTCAAGAAGAAAAGAAAAAAACCCGAAATGTGACTCTCAGTTTAAGAAGCAAATCAGCTTTAGTGCCAAGCTTTAAATATCCGATTTGGTATTAATAAGAAAACTACATTTATGACCTGTGAACTCAGCAGCCACCAATGGAAAGTATTAGAAAAGGCATGAATAAACTAAACTTATGAAATAAGATAATTTCACTCTTTTCATTTCCACAGAATAAGAGACATGGTTATCATATTAGTTATATATTAGTTATGTATGATATATGCACTATACTAGTTATATATGATATATTAGATATGGTTTTACATAGAGAGAGAGAGAGAGATAAAGGATAGTTATCATCAAGTTGTTTTACTTCAAAGCCTGTCATTACTCTTCTTAAATATAAACATCTAATATACATGGAGGCCAAAGTTACTGAAAAATGTTTTAGAAAATTGAGCAAAGTCAAAAAGTATGACTAGGGTAGGAAAAAAACAACAGTTGACAAATTGCATTTATGGTTAACCAGCTATAAAGAAAATAAACATAAAATGAAATCACTGTTTTTATTTCTCTTTTCCCATATTAAATCATTTCTTCCATATTCCCTACCAAAGTACTGGTAGTGGTTTTTAAATATATTACCCTTTTCTTTATTACTTTACTTTGTATCTATCACTAATTCTTTCCCCAAACACTCCATTTAGAACTTTAAAATGTCTCTAAGCATAATCAAATATATCAGTTAATTTATAAAACACATTTTTCCCTGGGAAAACTCTTGGCTCTCCATATAATACAGTTCCAGTCTGATCTGGTTTCTCTCTGGACCTCCTACATAGTTGCAATCCTGGATAGGATTTTCACAAACATTATAGAATCATCCCACTTTTTTGATTCCCTGTTTTCTGGAGCCTATGTCTTCTCTGTTAAGTCAATCCCTTGTTAAACCGAGGAAATCCTCCAAAAACTTCCTGCTAAAGGACACATCAGGGGTACCTTCATTTGAGATCTAGCTGTCGGTATCTTCATTTCTTCATCACACGTGGTTAATAATTTGCCTGTAGAAGCACAGGTTGGATATTGTCATCCATCACATTTGTCAATGCAGGGCTCCATTCTAGTTCCCAGTGTGTCATTGAGAAACCTGGTATTTATCTGCTTTGAGATCCTTTATATACTGTTTGTTCTTTTTGTGGTGGTGGTGGTGGTGGTTGTGTTTTCTCAAAGAAGCTTTTAGCAAATTCCCTGTATTCCTAGAACTCCAAATTTACTATCATGTACATTTATTGGCCCATTTTTCATTGAACATGCTAAGCATTTAACAGAAACTCTCAATCTGGGAATGCCTGGCTTTTAGGACAAGGAAATTTTCCTGAATTATACTGTGGATATAGTTCTCCCTTCATTTTCTCTTCTATCTTTCTGGAATCTCTGTACATTGCATATTGGCCCCTTGGGTGGAACCTCTTATTACTTTTCCTATTATCTTTTAACTTTCTGTGATGCCTTTTCAACTTTATCGTAAATCTTTCTACTATTACATTCTTTTACTTTAGATAGATAGATTTATTTATTTGAGAGAGAGAGAGAACACAGAGCAAGAGAGAGAGAACACAGAGCAAGAGAGAGACCATAAGAGGCAGAGGAAGAGAGAGAAGCAGACTTCCCGCCAGGCAGGGAGCCCAACATGGGGCTTGATCCCAGAGCCCTGAGATCACGACCTAAGCTAGAGGCAGATGCCTAACCAACTGAGTCACGCAGGTGCCTACATATACTATATTTAATATAGATAATGAAATATGTGTGTATACACACACACACACACACACACACACACACACACATATTCTAGGGCACCTGGGTGGCTCAGTGGGTTAAAGCCTCTGCCTCCAGCTCAGGTCATGATCTCAGGGTCCTGGGGTCGAGCCCCACATCGGGCTCCCTGCTCAGCATTATATACATATTCTAAGAACCTTGTTTTTTAGTATCTAACTTGAAAGAACTTATTATCCTTTTTAAAGACTATAGTATCTTTTCTTTTTTCTCCATAGCTTTTTTAAAAAAAAAAATTTGGTCCACTTCATACATTGATTCTTTTGTTGTGTATTTGTTTGCTTTGATCTTTTTCTCATAACAATCTTTATTTACAGTTTTTTGTTTTTGTTTTTTTTTAAAGATTTTTTTTATTTATTCATTTGACACAGAGAGAGAGATTACAAGTAGGCAGAGAGGCAGGCAGAGAGAGAGGAGAGAGGAGGAAGCAGGCTCCCTGCTGAGCAGAGAGCCCGATGTGGGCCTCGATCCCAGGACCCTGGGATCATGACCTGAGCCGAAGGCAGCGGCTTTAACCCACTGAGCCACCCAGGCGCCCAACAATCTTTATTTAAATGGCTGATGATCACTGTCTCCTGCTCATCACCAACAATGAGGCTTAGGCATGCAGCACTTAAAAGCTGCTATGGGTCTCTGCATGATTTGAACATGAACTTGGTCAACAGGAAGATTGCACCAATGGGTGAGTGAGCACTAAACCCATATGGCTAGTATCTCTGGGTATTTTCTCTTAGGGGGTTCTGATTTCCCAGAACAATCCTCCAGCTTCTGCCTCAGGGAGGGTAAGAGTGGAAGGCATTAACATGGCTAGCAACATTTTGGTAACTGGCAAGATAAAGGGGACTGGGCATGTCACTGTTCATTATCTAGAGTTGCAATTACTTGCTTGTTTTGGATCCTGTATTCTCCACTGGTTACTCATATTTGCCTAGTACTCCCAGAGCCTCTATGGTTAATGACAGAACAATCATCCATTCTTCCATCAAGTGGAGGAAGATACAGTTGCCTGGCCTCAGTGGTAAACGATCTGAGCAGCTAACTGTTGTCTATAAGAACCTGCATCTTATTTTTCACTTTTGGCCTATACCTCACCCCCGACTTCAGCACCGCATGGTACTTCTCATTCTTCAGCTTTTTCATGTGTCTTTACTGTTAATCTCCTTGTAACTTTGCAGCTATCAAGGAGCTATAGACAACTGGTTCACAGCTCTTTCTGTTCTTTTTTTTTTTTTTGATCTGCTTTCCATTGTATCCAATGTAGACAGTGCTCCTACACTGAATGCTTCTCTTGTTTTGTCTACTTGAACATTTTTGTCTTATTTGGGGCTTCATAAGGGAACAGAGAAAATATCTGTGTTTTACCTATTGTATATACTTAGAATGCATGCCTTCTCTGTCTTCTCTATATCTTTATCATGATAGGCTAAATCAATAGCCTATCTATCACTATAGGACAAATCAATAGTTCTCAAGAGAGTATTACCATCAAAATCGCTTGGGAGATTTTTTCATACTCTGTAAGATCTGGACAGTATAGTTTCATATACATCAGTTATTTGCATGTATATGCTTAGTAAAACACTACTGATTTTGGTTTTCTGTTAGCTGGTTTAGGCCATTAATAATATGACTAGGGATTTGTAAGTGGACTTACATTTTAATACATACCTCCACCTGTATCATCTGATATTCCCAGTGCCTGTTTTGCTTGCCTCTCTAAGCGCTATTATCCCCGATCCCTTCTTTCTCCATAAAAGAACCACAATTTATTTCAATATGATTAAGGAAGTTGGACCCCTCACAGTCTTGACAATATGACCCTTCTCTTCTCCAGTAAAGGTGTTATCCATGGGTGTGTGCTCCACAGAGGGTGGATATCTCAGATATTTCTAAAGAATAAGTGTGTTTTACTTCCTAGTAAATAGTTGGGTTTCAGATGACATGACTATTCTTGCCTTTGGCTTTCATGATATAGAACAAACAAAGTTTGATGCTGTGACTGCTATCTTGAGATCATGAAGGGAAAATCAAGGCACTTGTACAGAGTTTAACCAGTAGCCTCCACACCATTACACTAAAAGAAATTCATGAACCATGGGGCTATCTACTGCCAGACTGATTGTTACATATTATAAAAAGTGTCTATAGTTTTAAAGCCAAAGTCAGTTGGGTAGTCTATTATTAGAAGTCCCTACTGAACATGCTCATTAATACTTACAAAACTTAAAATACAACACTTCTCTAAAATAGATTCCTTCCAGTCATTAAATCTGGGCCTATTCAATTTGATTTAAATATCCTAGATTGCAACTACAGGGCATAAAAGTTTCCCTGACGTTTCTTAACTATGGTTACTTGATCATTCTTGAAAAATGGCAATACTAGGTTCATGTAATGTGAAGATAATGGGAGAAGAAATGAGACAGTTTTATGAAAAGTTTGTTTTCTGAACCAATAAGAAATACCTCTACAAGTGCCATCCTAAGAACTAGAATGTAAAACTCCCTTGCCTTTTGCTGACACCTACCACCATTAAAATGCCAGATGTCTGGGGCGCTTGGGTGGCTCAGTGGGTTAAAGCCTCTGCCTTCAGCTCAGGTCATGATCTCAGGGTCCTGGGATCAAGGCCCGCATCAGGCTCCCTGATCAGTGGGGAGCCTGCTTCCTCCTCTCTCTCTCTGCCTGCTTCTCTGCCCACTTGTAATCTCTCTCTCTGTATCAAATAAATAAAATCTTTAAAATTTTTTTTTTAAATGCCAGATGTTGGGCGCCTGGGTGGCTCAGTGAGTTAAAGCCTCTGCTTTCAGCTCAGGTCATGATCTCAGGGTCCTGGGATCGAGGCCCGCATCGGGCTCCCTGCTCAGCGGGGAGCCTGCTTACCCCCACCCCCTATCTCTGCCTGCCTCTCTGCCTCCTTGTGATCTCTCTCCCTCTGTGAAATAAATAAATAAAATCTTTAAAAAAAAATGCCAGATGTCAATTGTCACGCAGAGGTTTTTATCATAGTTTTACTCAGCTGTTTTTATTTTATTAAACTTCATATCAAGCCCAAATATGGAGAGCGTGCCATGGCTCTGAAGAGGAGTTGAGCTGTTCAGCTGACTCTGTGAACTGCTGAGGGTTGTGGGTGGGGAACAGGAAGAGACTTGGAATCATGCAGTGTGCACTGCTTGCAAATTTTGGACCAAGGCACCCGTCCCTGTGCCAGTCACACAGCAGAAAGGTTTAAAGAAGTTCTTACATGCCCTCCAGATTCAGTGTAACATCTGGAAAATCAAGCTTCTTCATGAGATCGAATCTTACTTCTCCATGTATTCTTTCATCAAGAGCGTGCAGCCTTGAACGTTCCATAGGGCAAGGAGTACTGGTTGTGGTAGTTTAAAAGCCCGACTTTCTGTATGATGTGGGCCATCACTAATGATCACATCACTGCATTAACCTATGCCCAGTAAGACACACAACAGGGATATGATGTTTTAATTTTAACTCTGTATAGATATTGCTTTCTAGAAGTGCTCTTTATAGAATGACCCAAACACAAGAATTCTAATATATATTAGAGACACCATGGTTTCACTGGAAACCCTTTGGGAATGAAGATTCCCAAAAGGGGTGGAAAGGTATACCTATAAATGATACAAATAGCTGTAACATTCACTTTTCACTTGAAATATCTATTCAGCAACATAACTTAATAAGCCTTATCCATCCTTAAAGATTGCCTATGCAGAGTCTGGGAAGGAGGGGGATAAGCTCCCTCCCTTAGTGAACCCATAACCTGAAGGGAAAGGTGCAGTTGCTACCTCTGCAGAACCCTCCGTCTGCTAGTAATGATCGCACACGTACCAAAAGCACCGAGAGCTATGGAAGGAATTAAATTTGAACTAAAAAGAATCCTTAAGGGGGCATGTGGGTGGCTCAGTCAGCCAAGGATCTACTTTGGGCTCAGGTCCTATGTCAGGGATATAGGATCAAATCCAGAGTCCTCAGGTCTCCCTGCTCAGCAGGGAGTCTGGTCAACCTCTCCCTCAGCCCCTCCCCCCAGCTTGTGCGTGCTCGCTCTCTCATAAAAAAATAAATTATTAAAAAAAAAGAAAGAAATCCTTAAGGGTATAGGTGGAAGTCTACTATATCCTTAAATTCTGCTTTTCTCACATTTCTCTCTCCCCAACTCATTTGCTCATCTGATCACTGAGGAAATATGAATGGTTCAGTTACTACGTGCCAGGTAAAGTTCTTGGTAGGGATATACCATGTACAAAACCTTTCCAGACCCACAGTGATGGGAGTGGGATGGCATCCAACAGGACGGCAGGCATAAGACAACTATTTGCAGATGTGGCATTCTGAACGGAAGGAGGCTGTAAGAAGAGTACGTTACAGTGGGAGACTGGGAAGGCTTCCTGGAAGAAGTGAATCAAGTAGGACCAAAGAAGAAAAGGAAGAGACTCCTAGAGTACTTACTTATGCTGGTGATTTTTATAAGCCTCACTATTATTTAGCACCACTGAATGTGAATATCCTCAATTTTAGTGTAGACCACAGAGTTAGTGACCAAGATGGACTTAATGTGGTCTTCAGCTTAATTAAACTTTAGACAGGTTTCTTCCTGATCATGGACCCCCATCTCCTTTTTTAAAATGATTTTCACCCCTTTGAAATGTAAATCTTCTCCCAGTCACGTGCCAGTTTTACAACCATGTTTTTCTAAAGGACCTGGCAATCAATCCCTTTATAATTTAATCATCAAGAAAAAAAATTAATCATCAAGAAAGATACTGCCCCCATTTCCCAGTCTCTGTGGGAGAGTAGGTGCCTAACTTCAACTAGCATCAATTAGAAAGCCCAGCTGGCTTCATTATATAGACAACCCTGTCCCCTAATTCCCTCTAATTATCTTCCACCTGCTTATCCCAGTGCTTAAAAACTATCCCACCTTTTGTCTCAGCAAAGATGAGAATACTGTCTTTCCCCTATTCCAATAGTCTTGAACAAAGTCATCTTTGTCTATTTACTCTGTTCAGGGTGATTTTTCTTCGACATTAGCAAGCATGAGTTGCAAAGAAAACACTTTGAAATCACAAGAGCAAGGTTCAAGTCATGTAACCACCAGGAACACTTAAATATTTCTGATCCTCAAGGTGTCCCCCTATAATAAGCACATTCAAAATTATTATGTTATCAGAAGCATTAAATAAGATCATGTGGTACAAGCATCTTACAAACTGTTGTGTGATTTGCATATGGGAATTTTACCCTTCCCTGAGCAACTAGTACAGATCTGAGGCATTATGGCTGAGCATGTGGGCTCTGGAATCAGAGGGAACCTTAGTAATTTCATTACCTCCCTCTGCCTCAGTTCTTCTAACTGTAAAGTGAGGATAACAGAACTTCCCAGGGTTGGGAAAAATTAAAGGAATCGACTGAGTGCTTCGACTAGTCTCTGACAGTTAATTAGCATGGGTGAAGAGAGAGCTATCATTAACAGTATATATACTATGTGTTCACAGGGATAATTAGGTCTCCCTTCTACTTAAAGGCCTCAAGTGGCTTCTCAGTGTCCTTGTTGTAAAACCAAAACTTTAATGTAAGCCATTCTCCCTCTGATGCTACGATCCAGTTCAAATGACATTTTTGTTTGCTTTTTACCATTTCATTGAGGAACAACTAATCTGCAATAAACTGTGTATATTTAAACTACATGATGTGAGGAGCCTGGGTGGCTCAGTCAGTTAAACATCACCCTTCAGTTCGGGTCATGATCCGAGGGTCCTGGGATCCAGTCCCTCCTCCAGCTCCTTGCTCAGCAGGGAGTCTGCTTCTCCCTCTCCCCCTGCCCTTTCCCCCATCGCCCCACCTCCGCTGGTGCTCTTTCTCAAATAAATAAATAAAATTTTTTTAGAAGTGCAAGATTTGATGATTTTGAAATATTTATACATTGATGAAATCACTAAATGATACTCTTTTATGTAATTTCTTATTAACAGAGAATACCTTGGGCCACGGGTTATGCTTTAACGTCACCCTAGACTTCTTTCCTTCTTGTTTTCACCCCTCGCCCCACTCCAGAAATGTCTCCACAGCCCTTCTGACTTCTCCTTCATCAGCTCTCCTGTTACCTCTTCAAAGAAGCCCTAATACTCCAGACTCAACCATGTAGTCAGAGTTCCCCAAATATTTCACTTATGCAATCTCTCAAAATAATAAACTCATGTATTTAATATTACATGAATGTTTCATTCTCCCTGACAGGTCTGGAAGTGACCTGCTAAATATTGTACTCCCAGAGCTAAACAAATAGTTCTTTGGCACCTAAATGAAAATACGGTTTTTCTCAAGTCTAATGATGTGCCTATTAACTTTAT
Organism: Ailurus styani; assembly: GCA_002007465.1. NCBI lineage: Eukaryota > Metazoa > Chordata > Mammalia > Carnivora > Ailuridae > Ailurus > Ailurus styani. The sequence goes on from LNAC01001577.1 coordinate 61,212, forward strand.
GCATGATACTTAGGCCATGCAAATATTTTTTAATTTTTATAAAGTTAAGTATATCAACCTTCCTTTGGAGATACATAGCTTTGGAGATACACAGCTCTGTACAGGTCAGGTCCTTCCCTACTATTCAGAGCCTCATCCAGGAGGCTCTTTGACACCACCATCTAGACTCCAGCCTGGCCCACAGGGGAAAAATCCCTAGCCCAGCTTTCTGTACTGCGGTGCCCAACTGTTCCAGCTGGCCCATGGGGACCATCAGGCTTTCGGTGTTAAAGCCAGGATAGTTTTGGGCAAACCAGTACTACTCCCCACCCAGATTCGGAGGCATGACCTCCCCTCTCAGTCAGCTGCCTGCTACTGTCAGTAGCCTTGTTTCCAGGACAGGAAGATTGGTTGGAGATGTGAATAGAGAGAACCCAAGATACATTCAGGTGAGGCCACTATCTTCCCAGAAGTGATGGATGCCTATACCACTTAGCCTAATACACAGTATACACTCAGCGTATCTGTTGAATGAAGAGATGAATGCCATTTTTCATATGGAATAAGCCTCTTCCACAAGACCCCTGTAGCTCTTTGGGAAGTTATCATGCATCTCAGCACTAGCACTACCACAGCATGTGGGATTCACAAAAGGCCAGAAAATGGATATTATTTTCTTTCCTAGAAACACTCAATGGGAGTTTAAGGGAGAGACTTAATTAATAGTAAATGATCTATTAAACATAGAAAACATTCTCCCTTTGAACAACAGTTCCCTACTCCCTACAACCCTCCTTTCTCCTCCTTGGCAACCATCACTCATAGAAATTGTCCTATGAGTTTGACTATTTTATATACCTCTTTCATCCTTCTGGGACCAACTTATTTCACTTAGCAGAATATCCCTAAGTTCACCTATGTTGCTTAATGTGCATAAAGTTACAATTACACAACATATATAACTTCTAGATATTTGCTGTATAATAGTGACTATAGTTAACAAAAGATATCATGGACTTAAAAACTTATTAAGATGGTAGGTCCTATTTTAACTATTCTTTCCACACACAAAAAAAGACAAAGGAGCACAAGAAATATTTGGGAGGGGCGCCTGGGTGGCTCAGTCGTTAAGTGGCTGCCTTCGGCTCAGGTCATGATTCCAGGGTCCTGGGATCGAGACCTGCATCAGGCTCCCCGCTCAGTGGGAAGCCTGCTTCTCCCTCTCCTATTCCCTCTGCTTGTGTTCCCTCTCTCACTGTGTCTCTCTCTGTCAAATAAATAAATAAAATCTTAAAAAAAAAAAAGAAATATTTGGGAGGTGTTGAATATGGATGTGTTTTTATCTTGATTGTGGATATATCGATCACACATCTATGCATATGGCCAAGCTCATCATATGGTATACATTAAATATGTGTAATGTTTTGGTATATTAAATATACCTAAATAAATCTGGGAAAGAAAGAAAACTTTCTCCCTAATCCCAAACTTCAATATCTGTTTTCTACTATGTTCCTACTTAGGTAGAAATTTTACTATCTGGGCCCAAAATCTCACCTCCCCAGTGGACAAGCCCTTCCACCATTAGACCTCCTTCATTCATCTGCCTGATGTGCCTTAGGACTCATGTTCCCAATTCTTTGGCTTTTTCCAAGCCCAAGCAATGTGTTCTGTACTTACATATTCTTAGATTTATGCTTTGGTCTCCAACCTATACTCTATTCTGAATTGTTTCTTTCCTTTCTCAATTATTCCAAATTCAGAGTTAATATTTAGTCAGTATACATATGGATGTACCAGTTGTTGATAACTACCATCTGTTTTTATGAATCGTCTGCTATAATTGTTAAATATTTTCAGTAACAATAATGTTACAGTGGCTGATATTCCACAATCTCTCTGTATCCTCCTCCTGCCACCACATTATAATTCAGATCCATCTGGGATAGGTAAGTCACTCTTATAGTGTTGATGAAGATATGAGCAATCTATTAAACATTGTTCTTTTTGAGCAGATATAATAACAAGTTATTGGGATGGGAAAAGGCTGAAGAAAAATAATTAGAAGGGAAAGAAAAGTCAGAAAACCAATTGTTATCTTTGTATTTCCCCTGTCTTATGCTATGTCTGACAAATCATAAGCACTCAAATATTTGAATGAATATATGAATGATTAAGGGAATGCATTACTAAATAAATGAGACTTGCTTAAGATAACCCTTCCTTCACTCATATTTCTGTCTAGAGACATCCCAAGAATAGTATCTAATTGTTCTATTGCTTCAGAGAATGCCTCTTTTTAGAAACGTTTTTGGTTCTAACTGTAATTCATATATTCATTAGGGTCAACTCAACTTTGATATTTAACTACCATTTTTAAAATTTCCTCCTACCTCATATCTTGTGAGAAATTTCCCAAAAGCTTCTATTTACCTGATCTTCTCTCATGCTGACTTACTATTCAGTTAACTTCTGACCTCATCAACGTTTCCTTCTTCTTTTCCTTCCTTTTTCTTCCTGAACAATCAAGTCTTAAAACCATTAGGTAAGAGCAAATGTGAAGGGAAAAGAAGACACAGTAGCTCAGAGGAGAGGGTCAGAGCTTGAGTGTGGTAAAGAGGGGGTCCACGCTGGGAGGTAGGGACTCAGAATAGCAACAGGTGATTGATTATATATTGGTACAGTGAGAAAATAAGCAAATAAATTAAAAGATAATGAGAGCCCACTTGATCACTATTGAGGAAAATTACAAATATGGAAAGGGAAAAATTTAGAATGCACCACTAGAAATGTGGTATTAGATTTTAACTGGAAATATCGGTGTGAATTCATATGTGTGGAGAGAGAGAGACTGATGGAGGGATAGACAGGTCTGTGACTGGTTATGCATATATATAGAGACCCTGGCTTTGCACACTGATTGGGGCCTGGGCACAGTGATATTCCAATATCAATAAGGACATGGGTATTTATCCTAAAGACACAAAGGTAGTGTTCCTCAGGGGCACGTGCACCCGAATGTTTATAGCAGCAATGTCCACAATAGCCAAACTATGGAAAGAACCTAGATGTCCATCAACAGATGAATGGATAAAGAAGATGTGGTATATATATACAATGGAATATTATGCAGCTATCAAAAGAAACGAAATCTTGCCATTCGCAACGACATGGATGGAACTGGAGGGTATTATGCTGAGCGAAATAAGTCAATCAGAGAAAGACAATTATCATATGATCTCTCTGATATGAGGAACTTGAGGGGCAGGGTGGGGGGTTGTGGGGGGTAGGGAGGGAAAAATAATGAAACAAGATGGGATGGGGAAGGAGACAAACCATAAGAGACTTCTAATCTCATAAAACAAACTGAGGGTTACTGGGGGGTGGGAGGGTAGGGATAGGGTGGATGGGTTATGGACATTGGGGAGGGTTTGTGCTTTGGTGAATGCTGTGAAAGATGTAAGCCTGATGATTCACAGACCTGTACCCCTTGGGCAAATAATAAAAATAAAATTAAAAAAAAAAGATATTGTTTTCTAAATGTCATGATCTGCTTAAAAGGAACAGGGCTTCTTATAGAAGTGGCTGGTCCCAGGCCTGGGATAAAGAAAATATAAAATGATCCTGAAACATCTTATTATGTCAAAAAACATAGGTCTTAAATACTGTTGAAGACATGCCAAAAGACACAGGAATCTGAATGAAGGGGCTCCGAATAGAGAAAACTAGTTTTTTTTTTTTAATTTAAATTCAATTAGCCAACATATAAAAACTAGGGTATTTTGAAATCCATTGAGGAAATAGGAATCCATGACTCAATACAGACATAAAAAATATGTTAATGTATTAAAATTTTGGTGAGAAACAGGATGTTTCCATAGTCTCAATGTATCTCCTACAAAATAATTATTAACTGCAAAGGAGAAATGAGTAGCTTTGTAGATTAGATTGGCAGACTTGAATTTAGACTAATAATCAAAGTTAATATTACCAAAAACAGGACAAACTTAAATTGCATGACACATGATCGGATCAAACAAAAAGAAAAAAAAAAAAACAGCATCACTTTAGTGATATCCCTGCCAAAGACGTATAAACTGAACATACCCACCAAGCAACATCAAGCCAACCAATGATGTGACATTCTAAAAATATCCTCTACATTTCAGTAACTGATATAAGGCAATGATATAAGTCAAGGTAAAACTGAGAAACTGTTCCAGTTGGAAGAAAACTAAAGGAACATGGCAACTAAGTGAAAATGTGATGATGAACTGGATCTTTGTACTCTAAAGGACATTGTTAAATTGGAAAAGCTTGAATGAGGCCTAAGGATTATTTAGTGACAGTATTGGGGTGATGTGGAAGAATACCCTTGATTATAGGACACATGCACTGAAACTTCCAGAGTGATGAAGTCACATAGCAACTTATGCTCAAACTGTTCCCCAAAATAAAGTCTTCCTGTATTGTATTTACATTTCTGAAAGTTGAAGGTTTTTTTTTCAAATTTAAGAAAATAATTTTTTAAAAGATACATTGACAGATGCTCCTTTTTCCTGTGTCTCCTGAGATGACAGCTGGTTTCCAGACCATCTTCCTTTATCTCTCCCCACCCCCACTCCCAATAATGATGCTCATGAGGCATTTAGATGTACATAAAACTTGTACTTGTACATAAACTTGTACATAAAACCTGAGGTAAACGACACCAAGTGGAGAAGGGTGATTCCACTGCAGCACAGTCTAACAAGATAACTACACGTTGGATCATATGACATTCTGTTCTTGGAAAAAAATTTCTCAGCCAAGTATCATTTGCAGATTTGTCTTCTAAATTCTGCTGGCCTCCCATGAACCCGTGTACCACCACAAAATCATACTTTTCTCTGGCTGTTCTCATCCTTCCAATGAGTGTATGTTTTTGTGAAAATCTCCATACCAATACGCCAAATGCCAAACCCATTATGGCTACCCCAGCATACTCCATCACTATAACCAAAGGGCCCCACTAAGATGCATGCCTAAATAGTTCTAGTCCACGAAAGAATGCTATAGTCAGCTCCCAGAACAAGAGTACTTTCTGTCCAGTTCCCGATTTAATAGTCATTATAAAAACATAATAACACAAAAAGAACTTGATAAAATGTTGTCAAATTAATGTTAGAGTAGATCTTAAAATTTCTCATCACAACAAGAACAAATTGTAACTATGTGTGGTGATGGATTTTAACTAGACTTATTGTGGTGACCGTTTTGCAATATATACAAATATTAAATCATTGGGTTTTATACCTGAAATAATGTTATATATGTCAATTATATCGCAACCAAAAATTCTAAATTATTGAGATTAAAATACTAAAATTTTACCACGTTAACCAATGTCTAACTTCCAGAAATATCTTAAGTTCAGATGCACACAGATTGGATGGAATGGATGATTTCGTTTTCTAGGTTTACTGAGATATGACTGACATACAGCATTGTGTAAGTTTAAGGTATACAATGGGATGATTTAATACATGTGTAAGTTGCAAAACGTTTACCACACATAAGGATAGCTAACATATCGGTTACCTCACATACTTATCATTTTGTTGTTGTTACTGTCATGGTGAGAAAATTAGGGTTCTGCTTTCAGAGCAACTTGGAAGTATACAATACAGCATTGTCAAGTACAGCCACCACGCTGTGCAATAGATTCCCAGAACTTACTCAGGAAGAGGATGTTCTTTTGTCTGAACACATGATGGAAGACTCAGCTATCTGAACAAATCCATCTATTCAGTGGGTTGTGCTTTTGCTTATTAATTGAGTGGGCAAGGTGAGATAATTAAAAATAGTCAATCAGACTTTTCTAAGATTTACCCATCGATCATTTTGTATGTGAATTAATTCATCTCTGGGTTTGCTAGTTGTTTAACTTTGACCCTTTCAGTTAATGAAATGTAAACATGTATGCCATCTACTTAATGAAGCCATTTCTCTTGTGAATACAGATATTTCTCCAAATCTTAGATCAATGTTTTTGCAGGTGGCATTCAGATATTTAAAGTTTCAGGCAGTACTTTTAATTCCTAGTGTTAGTACATGAAGTATTTGAGACAATGTGTACTTGGCATTAAATTCGTTAGAATAACAGTTGCCTAACTTTCATTTAAATTAATTCATAAGAATTTTATCAGTATACTCTGAGTACCTTGGCAGCATTGAGATATAACATCTTTTATATTCAATTTGGAATAATTATGGACTGAAATATTTAATGCAGTTCTGATTTTGTCAATGATATATCACCGGAGTCTCTTAAAACTTGCAATAATACAAGGGATGTAGAAAGCAAAAGGATGTAAGTGCCTTAACTTATGGCGATAATGGCTACAACAGTTTGCCAAAGTAGCTATAAATCAAATGTACAACAGCTATTAAAAAAAATAATAATAAGGCATTTGGATGGGATCCTATACTGCTGCTTCCTCACAGAAGCTGTGAATACAAATGAGAAAGACATCCATGTTGTCTTCACGGAATGGTTTGTCCCCGAACAGAAGAGATGACGATGTAGAGCTGTTTTTGGAAAACTGCTGAGGTTCAGCTTCATCTGGTAGGATCCAAAGCAGGGCAATTACATCTGGGACACAGTTAAAATCAGTTCAAAGTAATAAGAAAAATGAAATCACAGCGAACAAATGACATTTCAGGCTACAGAACTGAGGAATGTGTTTTTTTGATTTTGTGTCTGTTATCTTTGACTGACTAAAAAACTGTATTTAACTTAAAAAAATGTGTGAATAACCTTAGGTTCAAGTCACATAACATGCAAGCCCTTCTTTAGCAATAGGTTGGGGTGTCGGGGCACTGAGGGGAAATGCAAGGCAAGGAAGCCACTTCAATGTTTCCAGGCCTTTGTTCATAATTTTAACACACATTTTTTTTCATGTTATTCAAGCAGAAACATAGTTTTAAGCTTATTTACTGACTTTTCCTTAGGGAGGATACATAATTGAGAACTAAAAATGAATTCATCACAGAAAAAGTCAAAGTAGTAGAAATTAGATTTCAAAATATTTCATCAGATAGACTTCTTTTTGGTATTACGTTGCTCTCAAATGGAATGAGATGTTTCCTTATTTGTGCTGAAAAGATGTAAACTATAATTGACAAGAAATTAAGCTCAACATGTTGCCATTCACACAGTGTTTTGAAAATAATAGGAAGTGTTTGTTTATAGATCCAAGACATAAATTCAGGAAATAGTTAAGTAAAAATACCAATATTCACCTTAATGCAATTGCATTGTACAAAAAATAATATCTGATTTCTACCCATGAGATCACCAGAAACAATTAGTACCCTGATGGATCAAACCTGAAGTAGAGTTATCAGAGAAGGCCTGAAGGAGCTTAATCAGAATACAACACTGGATTCATCTCAGCTGAGAACTCAAGATTCTAGCTGAGAAGACAATGGCAGGAGTCAAACAGATTATTATGAGGCAGGATGCAGATCCTACTTGATGGTCTTGGGGAGTCATCTCTAGAGATAGAGTTCTGGGCTAATTTTCAGATATCTTCAGAAGCCATGTATATCTTTTGCTATCTTCTTAGATGATGGTCATTATTTAGTCATCTCATCCAACAGTCATATTTTGAATCCCTGCCCTCTACCAGGCATTGTGGAAAATAGTAACATACAACAGATATCAAAATAAAAATAATCTCCACCCCTCAGAGTTTATGGTTTAGTTGATATCAATGAAAGGAAATAACAACTGCAAGAAGAATACGGAAGATTGACACTTTGCCTGGTCTTAGCAATGGAGGGATCTGGTCAATAATCCTGCTGACAATCCTTTGAACTATACACTTTGCTAGCAGATACGTAAAGTTTAACATGGTTACAATTTCTGACCATTATTGTGGTGTTCACTTTTATTATGTAACATACCACCTCAAGATTTAGGGACTTGATACAACCATCATTTATTTGCTCACAATTCTGTGGGTCAATGAGGTGGCTCTTATAGTCTTGAGCAGCCTGGCTCATGTCTGCTTATCTGGAGATAGACATTCTGGGGTGGCCTTATCCCCATGCCTGGACCTTCAGATAGCTTTGCTGGAGTATCTAAAATGACAAGTCTGTCATCTTCTAATAGGCTATTTCAGGGTTGCTCAGATGGTAGCTTAAGAATTCCCAAGAGCAATGGAGGGCAAGGCCAAATTTGCAAGAACTATTTAAGCCTCTGCTTACATCAAATTTGCTAATGCCCACTGGCCAAAGAAAGACATACAGCCACGCCCAGATTCAAGGCAGAGAAACACACTCCTTCAAGTGATAAGCAGAGCTACAGAGTGTTCTCTACCACACTTAGTGAAAACGGGATAACTGTGCTATCAAGACACTGATTTCTTTTTTTTTTTTTTAAGATTTTATTTAATTATTTGACAGAGAGATACAGAGCACAAGTAAGCAGAGTGGCAGGTAGAGGGAGAGAGAGAGAAGCAAACTCCCGCTGAGCAGGGAGCCTGATGTGGGGCTCGATCCCAGGACCATGGAATCGTGACCTGAGCCGAAGGCAGTCGCTTAACCAACTTGAGCCACCCAGGCGCCCCAGGACACTGATTTCTTGACAAAAATTTCCAACTCCACATTTTGGATGAAGTTTAAACTATTGGGGCGCCTGGGTGGCTCAGTCGGTTAAGCGGCTGCCTTCGGCTCAGGTCATAATCCCAGAGTCATGGGATCGAGCCCCGCATCGGGCTTGCTGCTCAGTGGAGAGCCTGCTTCTCCCTCTCTCTCTGCCTGCCGCTCTGCCTGCTTGTGCTCTCTCTCTCTCTAGCTCTCTGTCAAATAAATAAATAAAATCTTAAAAAATTAAAAAAAAAAAACTATTGACATTCACTTAAAATGTTCTTCCCCAGAAAGTCCCACTTGACCTTGCTATCCACCACCCCCTAGTAAAAAACTATAGCCAGAGAGTTATGTAAACTGCCCTATAAATGCCCTCTACGGGGGCACCCGGGTGGCTCAATCAGTTAAGCAGTCGACTCTCGATATCAACTCAGGTCATGATCTCAGGGTTCTGGGATTGAGCCCAGTCTGGCTCCACATTCAGCGAGGAGTTTGCTTGTCCCTCTCCCTCTCTTCCTTCCCCTACTCACATTACTCTCTCTCTCAAATAAAATCTTAAAAATAAATAAATAAATAAATAAATAAATAAATAAATAAATGCTGTCCACAAATGAGATTTACTCATCCTTTAAGGCTTAGCATAAACTGCATTTTATTTATTTTTATTGAAGTATAGTTAACAATGTTACATTAGTTTTGGGTGTACAACATACTGACTCCACAAGTCTAGATGCTATGTGATGTTCACCACAAGTGTAGCTCCCGTCTTAAATTGTAATTTATGTTCAGGTTTTTCTTATTACTCTGAATAAGAATAAACTTTTGAGAGGGGGAGAGAGAGACAAACAAGGAAGAGACTCCTGACTATAGAGAGCAAAGTGGTGGTTACTAGTGGGGAGCAGGGGTAGATGGATGAAATTGGTGATGGGGATTAAGGAGGACACTTGTGATGAGCACTGGGGGCTTCTTGGAATTGTTGAATCACTATATTATACACCTAAAACTAACATAACACTGTATGTTTTCTAACTAGAACTAAAAAAAAAAAAAAAAAAAGCTTTTTGGCTCCAGTCCAAATTGTTTATATCCAAATTATTTTCAAGGGAGTTATCTACGACTGGTTTTCCTAAACTCAGACAGTAACTACTCAACCTAATCGATGTAGCAAATATTGTTGCTCTTAATCTTAAACTCACTAGGATTTTATTTAACTACTTCTTGAAAGTTTTACTTTTCTCTCTAGCTAAAAAGGAATCCCCTTGAGAACCAAAGCTATTTCTTTTATGCTTTATTCTTTAGTACATTGTAGTTAAGTCCACAAATTCATGTCAGAGTACTCATCCATAAAATACGTATAAGATATTCATGATTTTATTCATAAAAGTATGCAAAATGAGATACTCATGAGCTTTTTGTTTATCTTAAAATAACTGACCACCTCCTTCAGTACTTTGATTTTCAATTAAGGAGACCAAGACAATCAGGATAATAGATTAGGTGGCTTCAAAGCCTAAAGAACGAACATTGATAAAACATGGGAATTAGCCAGATGTTGGCAGATAAGGACCACTAAGACACTTTCCATAAACATTTTTATTGAACGTGCCGTTTTTTTTTTTCCTTTGCCTTGCTCATTTATGGCATTTGCTGAGAATCTAGGACAGAGCAGATGCTATATATTCACCAAAGCAGATGCAGTGTCTGAAGCAAAACAAAAGGTCACAAAGTAACCCTCTGCAAAGAAATATAAACTTTCCCCGATGGGGATACCAATTGTTCTCATTTCTCATGCATACTAGCATAAAAAAATATTAATAAGATGCCAGAAAGTCTGATAGGGAAAAATTATATCCATTATATCCATGCTTTGTCTATAAAATAGCAAGCATACCAGTGTTTGGAAACATTTGAATCCCTGGAAACTTGCTTGGTTGATATCAGAACAGTAGGCATTGAATAGATATAGCCTTTACATCTACTTTCCCTTATTTTGATAAAGGTACCTCCTTTCTTTCCATTTGAGTAAAGAATCCTAAACTAGAAAGCCAGTGATATACATGCTTAATCTAGGTTCTTCCATATAATCAGCTTTGTGACCACTCTAAATATTTATTGCCTAATCTATAAATCAGAGATATTAATGCTCATTCTTGTTAATTTATAGAGGAATGAGGACAAAATCAAATAATAGACATGAAAGCATTTTGTATCTGGGAAAACAGTAAGAGGGAATTGCATTATTATAGTTTTGCAGCATAATGTCTAAATGCTCCCCCCTGCCCCGTTCCCACTCAAATTTCTCACTCATTACCTACTCTGGAATCCTCCAATAATTGGCTATGTAACTTTTGGCAAGTCATTCACCTTTCTGGATCATATTTTTCTCATCATGTAAATAAGGAAGTTTTTCTAGATGATATTCAGGGCCTTTCTATGCTTTACATTTCTGTGACAAGACAAAATAAAGTTTTAAAAATCGATGGGGGCATGTTGCTTTAAAAAAATTAGGAATTAATGTGAACTTCCTTTCCTTTAAAGTGATCTCCATTTGCAAGATTAGGTTAAATATTATATTTATAGATTAATTACATCAATGACAATCTCTGATTAATTATAGTGAATGGTTAATATTAGATATTATTTTAAAATCAAGCTCCTTATAGTAGCCAGAAAGGCCCTTTATTACCTAGCGCCTAACTAGGTATATGTTTTTTTAAAATGGTACCAAATTATTTCATACTTGTCTCATTGGGGGGCAGGATCTATATTCCTTCCCCTTGATTCTGAATGACTTCTTCAACCAATAGAACACTAAAGTGATGCTACACAGTCTCAAAGGCTGGGTCATCAAATGCCATCCCAATTCTGCTTAGATTTTTTGAAATGCTTACTCTTTGTATTCCCTTTTGGGACCCTCCTTAGACACAGGCTTCCATGTTGTGGAAAGTCAAGCCACATGGAGAAGACATATGGATATGTGTTAGTCAACAGTCCCAGTGGGGTCCAAGTCTTCCCAGTCCAGGTACCAAGAATAAGCATAAAGAAGTCTCCACATGATTCCAAGATGATGCTCCAGGCACAGTAGAGCAGAAATACACCATCTTTTCTATCCCCTGGACAAAACCTTGACCCACTAAATCCATAAGCATAACAAGATGCTTGTCTTATACCGCTAGCTTGGGGGTGCTTTGTTGTGTTAACCATAGATACAACCAGATTAGCCTACCTCTCTGACTCCTCATTTGTCGTGCTCTAGGTACCCTGGACTTCCTGTCGTCTCTTACTTATAAAAGGATTCCTATCTGATAGCCTTTGTACTGGCTGTGCCCTCTGTTCCCTACCCTTTCTTCTGTGTACTCCCTCCACCAATGTGTAGGTATCTACTTATTATCTTTGATAGTTCAGCTAAATGTCTCCTCCTAAGAAAGGTTTTTCTTAAACACCTTGTCCAAAATAACCTCCTTACATGCCATCACCAGTGCTTTTCATGATCTAAAATTACCTCAATAGATCTGTCTGTATATTTGGTATTTATCTTCCTCCTATAATATTCACCATAAGAGCAGGATCATATTGTCATCCTGTTCACCGTTATAGACATAGAACCTAAAATATTCTTAGTGGATAATGAACATAATGGGCATAAGAAATATCTTTGAGGGTCACCTGGGTGGCTCAGTTGGTGAAGGTCTAATTTTGGCTCAGGTCATGATCCCAAGGTCCTAGGATCAAGCCTTATGACATCAGGCTACCTGTTCAGTTGAGAGCCTGCTTCACGCTCTCCCTTTGACCTCTCACACCCCACTCTTGTTCTCTCTTGCTCACTCTGCTCTCTCTCAAATAAATAAATTTTGCATATAACACCCAGTGCCCATTACAATACATGGCCTCCTAATAATGAATCATGGACCACTACATCAAAAATTAATGAAGTACTGTATGGTGATTAACAGAACATAATCAATCAATGAAATATTTTTTAAAAAGAAATATCTTTGATACAGGCTTGAAATGTATATCCCTACATCCAAAACTGAACACTAATTTCAAAAGTCTGTGATAGGATTTGTAACTCAGAATTTCTAACACGTAATCTAGGTTATTCTAGAGAATAACCTAGTAATAATAATTCTAGTGTAATGTGGGCATTGCTCTAAGGATGATACTTTCTCCATACATATGAACATTTCTTCATCAAACAACAGTATAAGGTAATATGTTATAATCTAGATAATATTCTATAATAGATTATTAGAGTAATAATTGTTATATTTCATTAGGATAGATGACCACAGGAAAAGATAATAAAGAAATTTCTATTATGCCTCGCCTCCATTCACTACCAACTTGTCCATGCTGTTGTATTTATTTTCTTGCACAGTTCTAATTGAGAGTATAAACAATAATTTGAGAATTCTCCCTCTACCCAATAATCCTTTCTCTTTCTACTAAATCCATACTTCCTTATAAATACTTCTCAAATTAAGCACTATCTGCCTAGTTTTATCACTGTTCCCTTATATTTGGCCCACATATTTTTTGAGCAGATAGTAAAGAATTTTCACATATTCCCTCTTCCCACACAATTTTCCCTATTATGAACATCTTGCAACAGGGTAGCACATTTGTTACAATTCACTAACCAATAGTGATACATTATTATTAGCCAAAATCCATAGTTACATTAAGCCTCATTCCTTGTGCTGCAGGTTTTATGGGTTTTGCCAAATGCATATGGTTGTCTATGGTTACAGTACCATAATGAAGAGTTTCACAGCCCTAAAAAGGCCCCGTGCTCCACCTACTCATCCCTCCCTCTCCCCTAGCCCTGGCAACTACTGATCTTTACTATCTCTATAGTTTGTCTTCTCTAGGGGGGTTTATAGATTAATTACTCAGTATGTAGCCTCTCCATACTGGCTTCTTTCACTTAGCAATGTACATTCAACATTCCTCCATGTCTTTTTGTGGCTTAATAGCACATTTTCTTTTATTTCTGAATAATGATCCACTACATAGATGCACCTCAGTTTGTCCATCCATTCAACCACTGAGGGACATTATGATTGTTTCTAGGCTTTGGAGACTATGAATAAAGCTTTTATAAGCATTCATGTGCAGATTTTTGTGTGGCATATTTTGTTAAAAGTTGTGATAATTTCTAATAAGTCTGTGTCTGGGGTTTGAACCAGTACTTTCCTTCACTCATTCACTCCACCACCAAGGTGACCTTTCTAAAATATAAACCTGTCACTATCAACATTCTGCTGAAAAACTTTAATGTACTTAGTGATGTTCATATGCTTCCTTAGCAAGATACAAATGGATTTTTATCCTATCGGATATCTGACATCTGTGGGTTTATGTCATACTGCTGTGCCAAGGTACCCTCTGGCCCCCTGACATAGGAAAACACCTGCCTTCCCAGGATTTAGCTCTTACTCCTCTGGTGTCTGCTGATCTCTGGGCCTAGCACACACTTTATGATTCATATCAGCCTCTTGATTTCCTACCAAACATCTCTCTTCAATGACTTTGTCAATCCCAGGACATCTCTGCAGCTCCACGGCACCTGCGGCAGGGCCTATGATAGTATCCTCAGTGCACAGCAGTCACTTGTTTGTTTCTCTCCCTCCCTGGATTATAGAGGCACACTGTATGCTTTATGGTAGTCTCCTTAGGTTGGGGAGTTAATAAATGAGGTTTTGGAAGGAATACTGAATGTATCCACAGACGAGGCATTGAGTTGAAGCTTTGGTACCGACTAGCATGTACAGGAGTTCTTATAAATCAACCAGTGCTTCAGTACCAATTTTCTATTTGAAATTTTACAATGTTATTCTCTGTTTCACAGTTGCTACAAATATTAAATAGTGTTGGAATGTTTCTATAAGCTGTAAAGAGCTATTGTGAAATATTTCAATGGGATTTCAACTACAAAACCTTAAAAGTTAGTAACAGTGTAAACCCTGTGGGGGAAAAAGGGGGGGGAAAACGATGAATAAATTATAATAATAAACTTTCTATAGCTAGAGCAGAGCTTAGAGGTCATTTCCTCCAAACCTTTAATTTTACAGATGAGGAAACTGTGACCATAATAGGTTAGATGGGATGCCTAAAGTCACACAGCAATGATATAGTTGAACCTGAAGCAGAATTCAACATGCCTGAAGGGTTATAGTTAAGGAAGATTTGTTATCCTGTAATGGGATAAATCTTGAAAATCATTAGAGCATTAAAAAATTTAAAATTTCTCCAGTCTCTTTACAACTTTAAAAGCAAATTTGCTTTCCAGAGAAGATGCAATCCCAAGGAGAAGTTCAATTTCATGTTTTTATTAACCTGACCATGGACATGCTTGAACTTCTTTTGGAGTCATTCCTGATAAAGTAGATAGATTACTATGGTTGGGAAGTTGCAACTTAGAAATAATATATTATAAATAAAATTTATATAAATATATATATAATAAATATATTTATTAGGAACTCAGGATCATAGAAGAGCCCAAATCTTTAAATTAAACCGCCCCCGCCACTACCTAAATCTACCTCTACTTGTCTGACTTTACTCTTTTAAATTAAAACCTTGATCCATATTGCAAAATATATATCCCATGGGATGAATGCGCTTCCCAGTATAGAGGGGCAAGATAAAGAGGTGGGGGCAAAAAGCAGACAGAGACAATGAAGTCTTGAAGAATTACTTTGTTAACACAGGGAATGGAAAAACAACTATTATTTAAAACTGTGGTCCCTCTGTCTGCTAGGAAAATAATATAAATGTTCTGTTGGGTCAATAGCACAATGTTCAGGGAACTGAATTAAAGATTTATGGTGATTTATGTTTCACAAATGATTTGGAGGTTTGAGGTAAAGAGGAGTACAAAGAGAAAGAGAAGGCCTGCACCATGTAGGAGGCCAAGTCAACTTACTATTAGAGTGGACTGGGGTCAGAATGGCTAAAATTAACAAGTCAGGAAATGACAGATGTTGGCAAGGATGTGGAGAAAGGGGAACCCTCCTACACTGTTGGTGGGAATGCAAGCTGGTGCAGCCACTCTAGAAAACAGTGTGGAGGTTCCTCAAAAAGTTGAAAATAGAGCTACCCTATGACCCAGCAATCGCACTACTGGATATTTACCCTAAAGATACAAAGGTAGTGATCCTCAGGGGCACATGCACCCGAATGTTTATAGCAGCAATTGTCCACAATAGCCAAACTATGGAAAGAACCTAGATGTCCATCAACAGATGAATGGATAAAGAAGAGGTGGCATATATATATATATACAATGGAATGCTACATAGCCATCAAAAAATGAAATCTTGCCATTTGCAATGACATGGGTGGAACTAGAGGGTATTACGCTAACCAAAATAAGTCAATCAGAGAAAGACAATTATCATATGATCTCTTTGATATGAGGAATTCGGGGGGGAGTGTGGGGGGTCATGGGGGGGTTGGAGGGAATAAATGAAACAAGATGGGATCGGGAAGGAGACAAACCATAAGAGACTCTTAATCTTATGAAATAAAATGAGGGTTACTGGGGGGTGGGAGGATAGGGATAAGGTGGCTGAGTTATGGACATTGGGGAGGGTTTGTGCTACTGTGAGTACTGTGAAAGGTGTAAGCCTGATGATTCCCAGACCTGTACCCCTGGGGCAAATAATAATAATAATAATAATAATAATAATAATAATGACAGTGAAATTATCTCAAACCTTATTATTGATTCAGTAGTTCAACTGTTAATCAAATTAAATGGGGTATATTGGGGTTATGATTTGCAACTGGATATATTAAAAAGTATAAAAACAAAAACAAAAGGAGTGGACTGGGGTGAGGTTAATGTTGAGACAGAAAACAGAAGATCTGTAAGAGGAGAGACTTGAGAGAGAACAAGCATTTAGCAGAACTAACAAACAAAAAAATCAGAACATAATAAGATGAGAAGTCCTCCATTTGTCCCTGGAGTTATTGAAAATAATACCAAGATTTTACTACAGGTGATATTCAAGTTCAAACTTCTTCTACTTAAATCTTAAGGACAAGGTGACTTGGTGCATCCCTGGGTGATGTAGTCAGTTAAGAGCCCCACTCTTGGTTTTGGCTCAGGTTGTGAGCTCAGGTCAAGCTCCACATGAAGCCTGCTTAAGACTCTCTCCTGCCACCTCTCCTCCCCCTTCCCCCCACCCCCGACATGGGCTTATGAGCATTCTTTCTTTCTCTAAAATAAATAAGTAAATCTTTAAAAAAATTTTTTTTAAATAAATAAAGACAAGATGACTCTAGTGTTGGAGGCTATCAAGGCCCTTGGCCCTCAGATGTACCTACTTGATGGTTTATTTTGTAGGCAGAGTTCAAGTGCTGACTTTACTACTCAATAATAAGAGACACACTTAAGAACATGAGTGGGTATTCAAGTCTTTGAACCTTACCAAGTGGGCATGACACAAATTTTTTCTTTCAACCTTGAAAAGTAAGAGACTAGGAATGTAGCCTGACTGAGTAAGGAAACAACTCGATACGATGCTATAGAGCTCAGGTGAAGGTCCACCTCTTCACTAACCAGGTGTGTGTGACTTGAACAGGTCACTCAGCTTCCCTAGGCTCACTGTTTTCATCTTTAAATGGAGGAAATGAGACCAAATCAATGGTTTTCAAATCTTTTTTAAGTGGCATGTGCTGTACTGTGTGCTCAATAAAGGTTGAATTTTATAGAAGTATTAAGCCAGCAAAATTTAGATTAAGATATGCACTCTGTTTTATTTCGACAACAAAAAACAGTGGTAGTTAATATTTGAGGTGGAAGGAAGTAAATTAAAATTTAAAATTCTGATAAAGTTGAAAGAAAAGTCAGGAAATAATCCTGAATTTTCAATATATATAATCTATGTTTTATTATTTATTTGTTTAAAAAATATAATGTGGAAGGACATTATCAGTTTCTGGGTCTCCTCTCCTAAAAATGGGACATGGTGCCACTGACTCAAAAAATAATGCAGTCAGGGTTAACCTTCTCATACCAATTTATTTCCTGTCTCCTATTTTCCTTTCACACCTCATTTTCCAATTTTTAGCACTGATTTAGAAGCCACATAATGTTATTCTGCACTCATCTATCATTAATAAAAGCAATTTAAATTAATCTTGCTTTTTGATTTGGGGGGCACTGGTGAGCACTGAGGATGTAAGGGCATTACTGTAGTGGGTCACACATGGGGAACAATGTAGTTCAGGAAAGGGCTGAGCAGGGTCATCACTCAATAAGAAGTAATTCTTATCTTCTGGTAAAATGTAATTAAATCTAAAGCAAAACTGTTAAAGGCTTTTGGAATGTAAGAAATCTTTTCATTCAATAAACCCACTTCTAATTTTTTCAATTCATAAATTTATCCCAACCTAGAAACCTAGTGTGTCTGTTTTGCATAGGTGTGGAATAGGAGAAGAATGCTGTACTTGGCACCCAAAAACCCAGATTCTAATTCTGAATGTACACTGTGCCTTTGTGTGACCTTGGACACATTATGAAACCTTTCTAATATCTCGGTTTTCTAGCATTTTTCTTTTTTACTCCTCATCTAATCTCTTACTGATTCTTGAAAACTCCAAGGCACAAACAGTCCCTTGAATATCATGAATCCCACTGATGTATACCCTCACCCAGTTCTGCCATTCCAGATAGGGGAGAGCATTCGTTGTAATGGAGCACAGTGAATGCTCTTTCTCTCAATCTCATCTCCAGGGGCCTATGCACTTACACACTTAAACGCACTTGCACACTTACACACACAAGCACACACATGCAGGTATGCAGGAAGGAGTGAGCGCATTCCCTAAGGACCATGGGACAGAACTTTCACACAGCACTGTGGCCAGTTTATCTGAGAGTTTCTAAAATCAAGCATCTTGCCAAAAAGATAAGTCTTCTTCAGAAAATTCACATCTAGTATACAACAAAATTTCTGCTTCTCTAATTAAAGCCACTCTGATCCTTCTTCTTCTTTGGTATTAATCTCATAGGCCTTCTTTTTTTTTTTTTTGAAGTTTTTCACTATGCATTTATTTTTTTTTATTATTATTATTTGCCCGAGGGGTACAGGTCTGTGAATCATCAGGCTTACACCTTTCACAGCATTCACCATAGCACAAACCCTCCCTAATGTCCATAACCCATCTGCCCTATCCCTACCCTCCCACCTCCCAGTAACCCTCAGTTTGTTTTGTGAGATTAGGAGTCTCTGATGGTTTGTCTCCTTCTCCATCCCATCTTGTTTCATTATTTCATCGGCCTTCTTATGATAAGAGAGAATTCTCCTCCTCCAAGTACTGTATTGCTTTACAGAGCATTTTACATGACCTGTTAATGAATGCTACTTTACCCAAATTACTTCTAATTGCAAAGCTCCCCAATGTAGTATGAGAGATGCCCCCTTTCAATGTGTTAATTTCTCCAAGATTCTTCTGGGAAGAATAGTTCTGTTTCCCAAAGTATTTTTCCATTTGATAAATATTTAATGTATTCATTGAGAACCAACACTGTGCTAAGGGCTGGAGAGAGAGAGAATGAGATAAAGTCCTTGTCCTTGGGAGATTAAATTATAGTAAGGGAGACAGTTGAGAAACAAGTAAACAAAATATTAACAGGTTTTGATTAATTATGTGAGCAATCAGAGATAGTGGCAAAGCTCTCAAGAGGACATACTTAGGTAGGGCTGTCAGATGAGATAGCTTTTGGGTTAAGACCTGAAAAATAAGATGAAATCAAGAATGTGAATAGTTGAATAGAGGGCCTTTCCAGACAGAGGAACAGCAGATGCAAAGTCCCTACAAAGTCACACACACACACACACACACACACACACACACACACACAGAGCATATTCTTTTTCTTCTTTTTAAGTTTTTACTTATTTATTTGACAGAGAGACATACAGTGAGAGAGGGAACACAAGCAGAGGCAGAGGGAAAGGGAAAAGTGGACTCCCCACCAAGCAGGGAGCCTGATGCAGGGCTCAATCCCAGGACCCTGGGATCATGACCTGAGCCAAAGGCAGACACTTAATGACTGAGCTACCCAGGCATCCCCCCACCAATGGAATATTCTTTAAAGTAATATGAGGCTTATGAAAAAAAGCATAAGGAAAAAGAGGAAAGATGGCATTGGATAAAATGAGAAAATTCTACATAGGTCAAATAGATTAGGGCATGGTAATGAGCTGATTTCATTCTAAGCACAAGAGTAATCTATCAACGGATTTTTAAGGGGAAGGGGGTAGGTTACAACCTGAATTATGTCCTAAAAATATATCTCTGGATGTTTTATGGAGATTGGATTTTCGAGGAATAAGAATAAAGCAGGGAGATCAGGTAGGATGCTCTTCCATTAGCTTATTCAAGCAATAAAAGTCAGGAAGAGTGGCATTGCAGAGGGCAAGAAATAGAGTAAGTTTAGACATAGATATTCTAGAGTAGAACAAATAAGGCTTCCTGGAAGATTAAATGTGAGTGACAAGGAAAAGAAAAATCAAGCATAGCTGAGCTGTAACCTTCCTCTCAATCTATATTATAACTGTTTTTAAAGTCATTTAACCTCTCTTATACCTTTGCTTCCTCAATTTTAAAATGAGGGAAAATCTACCTACCTCAAAAATTTAATTTAGCTTAATCTTAGTTAATATGTGCAGTATGTGGCATATCTGTGTGCTCTACAGGTGTTGGCCCCTCTCATTGTTAAAATACATATCATCATTATTATTATGATCAGATCAAAGTCGCTCTCTATTTTTCAGTTATCTTCCCAATTTTTCTGTCTGTTCTTCCCTTCCCTATATTTCAGCACTGTTATAAAATTATTCTTTCCATGTACCTTTTTTTCTGACATTTTAATTTTGACATTTTCTTCCTAAGGAGAATAGGAAGATAGATTAAGCTTGTATGCTCAGGACATTATCTTGAATCGGAAGGTATTTGTAATTTTTGTATTATTGAATGATATATTCAACTCCTTAGTCCCAATATGAATGAAGTAATGAAATATTCTTATGTGAGAAGCCACCACTTCCAATAATTATACAGATTCTTAAAAAAAAGGAAAGGAAAGGAAAGAAAACCACTTCTCACTTGAATGTAGGCTTCTGTAGTGGAACTGGGTTCCTGATGGACATGGTGCTGAAGAAAAGCAACTTTTTATCTAATACATTCAGAAAGGTCTGAGATGTAGACCATGTTTTAAAATAAATGGTCAACAGACTTAAGATCCAGGTATCAGAAAGGTTCGATTTAAGAGGTGAACCAAGGAGTTCAAAAATCAGATAATGCAACAAAAGCTTCAGGATCAGGAAAATAAGATTATCCAGGATTGTGTAGGGGCCAGTGGTCACCATATGCATCACAGTCTTGTTTTTAATGTCACAGTGTATAGGTGAGTCAGCCCTTGCTTGAAATGCCTACTCTGTCTTACATTTCACCGTGTTACACATCCCAAATATCCTTGGTCATTGCTTAACACAGTAGCTCATCTGGTATTTTATTTTCATCTAGTACCTCCATTACTCTATTACTATGAGCCTCTCCTTCCCAGACCCAGTCTTCTACTACCCTGCTTCGTATTAATACATCTAGTAATACCTAAAACCTTTTTATTACAAAAAAAAGAGGGAGAGAGAGAGAGAGGGCATATCAAGGTTGATCTATTCCCAGAATATTAGCTCATTCACACTGCCTTTTCTGAAACTTGGTTCAAGCCAAACTTGCCTTTTCTAGATCAACATATGGTTGTATCTTATTAAATGTTCCAGGAACACTGGAATTCTGCAGTCTTTAGTTATTGTGTTCTATGAAGGTCAAGTAGGTTAAATCAGTTGAAAATGTTCAAATAGTCCATATTCCTATAGATTCTGTCTGTTTCAGTCATTTATTTGGAGGAGGATTAACACTTCTAATTATATACTTATTCTTGTCTTTAATCCTGTCAGTTTTTACCATGTGTATTGAAGCTCTGTTATTAGGTACATACACATTTAAGATTATTTTGTCTTCCTGATGAACTGACTGTTTTAGGATTGGGAAATGCTTATGTTTACTTCTGGAAATACTTCTTCTTTGATATTAATAGAGACACTCTAGATTTTATGATTGGTGTTTTAATGATAATACCTTCCTACCATTTTAACTTATCTGCTGGTACATATGGCTGTCTTTTGTAAACAGCATATAGTTACTTAGGTCTTGCTTTGTTATTTAGGATGATAATCTCTGCCTTTTAGCTAGAGTGTTTTATCTATTTATACTTAATGTAGTTTTGTGGTTGACTATAAGACTACTATCTTATAATTGTTTTCTATTTTAACTATCTGGTCTTTATTGTATTTTTCCTCCTTTCTTGATTTCTTTTTGATAAAGTGTGCATTTGTTTAATATTCCATTTTATCTCCCCAACTGACTTTTTGGTTAGTGTTTGCTTTGGAGATGACAATATGTTACTTTAACTTATCACTGTCTACTACAAGTTAATATCATACCACTATACATAGAATTTCTCAATATTACAACAGTATACTTCAATTTAATATCCCCATACTACCTTTTATACTATTTTTGAAATACATCTACCTTGTACTTCTGTTTTAAACCCAACAATACATTATCATTTTCACTTTAAATAACTATCTCTTTAATAAATAAAGAAGCGAAAAATATGTATGTCTTTTATAACCAGCCACATATTCACCAGTTCTGGCTCTCTTCATCCCTTTATGTAAATAATTTTTCTTTTTTTTTTTTAAAGATTTTATTTATTTATTTGACAGAGAGAGAGAGATTACAAGTAGGCAGAGAGGCAGACAGACAGAGAGGAGGAGGCAGGCTCCCCACTGAGCAGGGAGCTTGATGTGGAGCTTGATCCCAGGACCCTGAGATCATGACCTGAGCTGAAGGCAGAGGCTTTAACCCACTGAGCCACCCAGGTGCCCCTGTGTAAATAATTTTTCTCCAGTCTCAAGGACTCCCTTAACCTTTCTCATGGTATAGTTATGCTAGTGATAAATTCCCATGGCTTCCATAAGAAATTCCTTTATTTCACTTTTATTTTTTAAAGGATATCAATATCATATATAGAATTCTAGTTTGAGTTTTTTTTCTTTCAACATTAAAAAAAAATGATCCATTGACTTATGGCTTGCTGATGAGAAACCAACAGCCATTCTTATCACTTCCCCTGGGTATCATAACGTGTCTCTTTTCCTCTGCTGCTTTCAAATTCTTCACTTTATCATTGGTTCTCAGCAAAAGAACTATGATTATGCTTAAGTGTGTTTTTCCCTTGTGCTTATTGGACTTGATATTGCTGGGCTTCTTTGTTTCATGAGTCAATATTTTTCATAACATTTGGAAATGTTTCTGCCATTATATTTTCAAATATTTTTCTGTTCCAATCTCTTTCCTTTTCTACTTCAACTCCCATTACACATACAATACTTGATATTGCCCACAGGTCACTGAGCAACATTCAGTCTTTTCTCTCTCTGTGTTTCAGTTAGGATAGTCTTGAAGTTTAGGTTCAAGTTATTTAAGTCTTCTTAGGTTCCCCATCTCTGGGTAAGACTAAAAAGTAAAATTCATTTCAGATTTTACATATTTTCAGATCAAGAACTTCCATTTCTCAACTGATATCCCCTGTCTACTTCCTTATTATGTTTATCTTTTCCTATAAAATTCTTAAGTATATTCATAATAATCATTTTAAAGTCTTTCTTATAATTTCAAGATCTCTGTCATCTTGTCTGTTTCTATAGATTTTTTATTCTGGTTTTGAGTCATATTTCCCTGCTTCTTCAAAAATCTAGTAATATTTGATCATATGATAGACATTGTATATGCTACATTGTTGAGAATAGAGATTTTGATGCTTTCCCTTTAAAGACTGTAAAATTTTGATTTGTTAGAAAATTAATTTATTAGTACCTCAGCCTCATTTTTTTTGAACCTTATTTCCCGGTTTGTTAGTTAGAATTCCAATGTCTTACTTGGAATCTTATTTACTCTCACAGTTCCCTATGATCTATTACCTGCAAAGTCTATAGTCACAGAATCACCCTGAGAATGAACTGCTTAATGTTTTCTAGAAACATCAACATAATTCCTATGCAGACTTCTGGATCTCCTTCTTTGTGAAGCTTCCTCTTTTCTGATAGCCTGCACAACAGCTGGATCTATTCTTCCCAGGAACTCCAAATTCTGATCTCTGTCTTCTCAGCTTAGCAAGATGCTCTACTCAATATTGGCTCCGCATCCCTACATTGAGCTCTAAAGGTACCTTTGGGCAAAAAACCAACACAACTGTAGGAAACACCTTGTGTTTTCCTTATCTCTATGCTCCCTATTGTCCAATATCCGAAACAAGTTGTTTCATATATGTTGTCTAGATTTTTTGTTGTTTATGGTAGCAGAACTAACCTGGAATCAGACACTCAGTCATAGGTGGAAGAAGTCCTAAAGGTGCTCTTTCTTATCACCCTACTTACCTCAGGACCCCTACAATATAGTATAAAATACTCTGTTCCTTCTATTATCAAGCCATTTTGTTATATATAAAAACCTTCTCATCATAGTCAATAAACAATTTCATGGTCTTTGACTCTCACTGACTGAAAAATTTAGCCCCTAGTTTACAGAATCTTTTATCCTATGTGTCATCAAAACCTTAAGAAACTTCAATGTCCATCTGTGACATAAATTATCCTGATCCTCAGTTCTTTGATTTTTCTTTAATAGCTTTCTATTCTTCTTCAGGTCTGTGACCCACTTTTATATAGCTACTCTCTGTATTTTGTCATCACTTGAAATATATTCTACCTCTTAAATAATAAATTCAGAAGTCTGGGTTTTCAAACACAGCCTCCTGTTCTTTTACTCAACTACTCCCAGATCTTCAGCCATCTGACTTCCTTAGAACCTCTAGTGTGTGTGTGTGTGTGTGTGTGTGTGTGTGTGTGTATACACACACACACACACACACACACACACACACACACACACACATCCACTTTCTCCCTAGCACCCCCTTCTGACCGACTTGCTGTACCTTACCCTACCTAACAATACTCCCCCTCCCCTTTACTACTCAGCACTCAGCAATCCAGCAGCTGTGTCAAATGTTTGGTGAAATGTTCTTTCTAAGACATTTGCTCCATCCGACAGGTATTTCTAGCTTTACCTTACCTGACTTTAGGCAGTATCTGACATTGCTGATCATTCTTAATTCCTATACCATTCTATTTTTTTTCTATGAAATTACATTCTCTGGGTATCCTTCTAATGTTTGGATATTCTTTATTACTACATTTTTTTCATTGTAAGTGCTTTAAAAATCTCTATTAAATGCCAGGTTCTCCAGAATTCTCCTCTAAGTCTTCTTATCTCTATGTATCCTTCCTGCTCTCATCATCCCTATGCCTTTAATACACTTGCTGATTATTTATGAATCTCCAACTTCAGTTGAAACCTGTCTCCTGAGCACCAGATCGACCCAGCTAATAAAATATCCACAGGAATCTTGGATTCAACACATACAAAACTTAACTCCTTCTCTTGTGCTTTCCTAAGCCAGTCATTCTATATTCCTTAGCTCAACATAGCACAGCCAATGCAGCCCTGCAGTGAAGAACTCCAGGGATAACCATACGTTTTGCAGCAGTCAAGAGGATAGTATGGGGCAGGGGTGGAAGAATGGGCGAGCCTGGTGGTGGGTATTAAGGAGGGCACATATTGCATGGAGTACTGGGTGTGGTACATAAACAATCAATCTTGGGACACTGAAAAAATTTTTAAAATTAAAAAAAAAAGAAGGAGAATAAGAAGAGACTCTCTGAGGCATCTGAGTAGTCATGATGGACAGACAGGAGACCAGATACTTAGGGTCCATGGGATCTTCATGAGAGAGACATGATGTTTGTTAGAAAGGGAATCACTTAACAGGTCTCAAGCCTTCATTATATTTCCCTCTGAGCACAACTTGAAGCAACCTCCCTAAGGAAAGTGTGTAAAAGAGTGTGCACCTTGCCTGGATTGTGGTTCATATATTCAGCTGTACATCCCCCAACCACCTCTCACCAAAATGACTAGGAGGAGGAACACCCAACAGAGGAAAAATTCAGAGACTGTGACCTCTGCCACAGAATTACTGGATATGGTCATAAACAGTATGTCAGAAAGGGAATTCAGGGTAACAATTAACCAGGCGATGGCTAAGTTGGATAAGACCATTAGCTGCAACATAGAATCTCTAAGGCAGAAGTCAGGGCTGATCTGTCAGTACTTAAAAATGCTATCAATGAGATCCAAACTAATCTAAATACTCTAACAGCTAGGGTAACAGAGGCAGAAGATCACATTAGTGATCTAGAAGACAAACTGATAGAAAAGAAGGATCAGGAGGAAGCCTGGAACAAACACCTTAGAAGCCATGAAAACAGAATTAGGGAAATAAATTATGCCACGAAACATTCCAATGTCAGAATTACTGGGATCCCTGAGGGGGTGGATAAGAGAGAAGACTAGAAGATATAGTTGAACAAATCCTGAATGAAAATTTCCCTAATCTGGGGAATGGAATAACTGTTCTTGTCCTAGAGTCAGAAAGGACACCCTCCAAGATCAATGAGTCTAGAAGGACCTCCAGACACTTAACTGTGAAATTCATGAATCATAATTTCAGACAGGAGGTCTTAATGGCAGCTAGGGGGAAGAGATTCCTTATGTACAGAGGAAGGACAATCAGAATAATGTGAGACCTGTCCACAGAAAACGGGCAAGCCAGAAAGCGCTGGCAAGACATATTCAGGGCACTAAATGAGAAGAACATGCAGCCAGGAATACTTTATCCAGCAAGGCTGACATTCAAAATGGATGGAGAGATAAAGAGCTTCCAAGACTGGCAAGGTTTAAAAGATTATGTGACCACCAAGCTGGCACTACAAAGAAATATTAAGGAGGGCTCTATAAAAGAAGAAAGAATCCAAGAGTGACATAGAACAGAAATTTACAGAGACAATCTATAGAAACAAGGACTTCACAGGCAACATGATGTCAATAAAACCTTATCTTCCAATAATCACTCTCAACATGAATGGCCTAAATGCTCCCATAAAAAGGCACAGGGGTGCAGACTGGATAAAACAACAGGACCCATCCATATGCTGTCTAGAAGAGACACATTTGGTACCTAAAGATACATCCAGACTGAAAGTGAAGGGATGGAGAACCATCTTTCATGCCAACAGGCCTCAAAAGAAAGCTGGGGTAGTGAGTCCCATATCCAATAAATTAGATTTTAAGCTAAAGACTGTAGTCAGAGATACAGGACACTACATCATTCTTTATCTTCTTCTTAATCTATCCACCAAGAAGATCTAACAACTGTTAGATAAATATTTATGTAAATATTTATGCTCCCAATATGGGAGTAGCCAACTACATAAGCCAACTGTTAATCAAAATAAAGAGTCATATTGATATGAATACATTAATTGTAGGGCATCTTAACATGGCACTCTCAGTAACAGATCATCTAAGCAGAAAATCAACAAAGAAACAAGAGCTTTGAATGACACATTGGACCAGATGGACCTCAAAGATATATACAGGGCATTCCACCCTAAAACAATAGAATACTCATTCTTCTCAAATGCACATGGAACTTTCTCCAGAATAGACCACATACTGGGTCACAAATCAGGGGTCTATACCAAACTGTACCAAAAGACTGAGATTAGACCCTGAATATTCTCAGACCACAATGCTTTGAAACTGGAACTCAACCACAAGAAAAAGTTTGGAAGGAATTCAAACACTTGGAAGCTAAAGACCATCCTGCTCAAGAATGTTTGGATCAACCAGGAAATAAAAGAACTTAAATAATTCATGGAACCAATAAGAATGAAGACACATCAGTCCAAAACCTATGGGATACAGCAAAGGCAGTCCTAAGGGGGAAATACATAGCCATAAAAGGCTCAATCAAAAAAAATGAAAAATCCCAAATACACCAACTCTCTTTACATTTTAAAGAACTGGAAAAATCAACAACAAATTAAGCCAACCCCATGCACAAGAAGGGAAATAATTAAGACTAGAGAAGAGATCAATGAGTCAGAAACTAGAGATACAGTAGAACACATCAATGAAACTAGAAGCTAGTTTTTTGAAAGAATTAATAAGGTTGGAAAAACACTGGCCAAACTAATCCAAAAGAAAAGAGATCAGACCCAAATTAATAAAATTATGAATGACAGGGAAGAAATCATGACTAACACCAAGGAAATAGAAACAATCATCAGAAATTATTATCAACAGTTATATGCCAATAGGTTAAGCAACCTAGAAGAAATGGATGCATTCCTGGAAACCTATAAATTTCCAATATTGAAACAGGAAGAAAATGACAACCTGAATAGACCAATATCTAGTAATGAAATTAAAGCAAAAGTGATCAAAAACTTCCCAAAAAACAAGAGCCCAGGACCTGATGGATTCCCTGGGGAATTTTACCAAACATTCAAAGAAGAAATAAAACCTATTCTCCTGAAGCTGTTTCAAAAAATAGAAACAGAAGGAAAACTTCCAGACTCTATGAAGCCAGCATTATCCTGATCCACAAACCAGGCAAAGACCCCATCAAAAAGGAGAATTTCAGACCAATATCCCTGATGAATATGGATGCCAAGATTCTCAAAAGATCCAATAGTACATTAAAAAGATTATCCACCATGACCAGGTGGGATTTATCTCTGCGATGCAAGGGTGGTTCAACATTTGCAAATCAATCAATGTGATAGACAATCAATGTGATAGAACAAATCAATAAGAGAAGACAGAAGAACCACATGGTCCTCTCAATTGATGCAGAAAAAGCATTTGACAAAATACAGCCTCCATTCCTGATTAAAACTCTTCAAACTATAAGGATAGAGGGAACATTCCTCAACTTCATAAAATCTATCCATGAAAAACCCACAGCGAATATCATTCTCAATGGGGGAAATCTGAAAGCCTTCCCATTGAGATCAGGAATATGACAAGGATGCCCACTCTCACCACTGTTGTTCAACATAGTACTAGAAGTCCTAGCAACAGCAGTCAGACAACAAAAAGAAATAAAAGGCATTCAAATTGGCAAAGAAGTCAAACTCTCTCTCTTCGCAGATAACATGACATTTTATATGGAAGGCCCCAAAGACTCCACTCTCAAACTACTAGAACTCATACTGCAATTCAGTAATGTGGCAGGATACAAAATCAATCCACAGAAATCAGTTGCTTTCTTACACACTAACAGTGAAACTATAGAAAGGGAAATTAGAGAATCGATTCCATTTACTATAGCACCAAGAGCCATAAGATACCTTGGAATAAACCTAACCAAAGAGGTAAAAGATCTGTACTCAAGGAACTACAGAACACTCATGAAAGAAACTGAAGAAGGCACAAAAAGATGGAAAAGCTTTCAATGCTCATGGAATGGAAGAATAAACATTTTAAAAATGTCTATACTGCCCAGAGCAATCTATACTTTCAATGCCATCCTGATCAAAATTCCACTGGCATTTTTCAAAGTGCTGGGAAAAATGATCCTAAAATTTGTATGGAACCAGAAAAGACCCTGAATTGCCAAGGAAATGTTGAAAAAGAAAAACAAAGCTGGGGCATCACGTTGCCTGATTTCAAGCTTTACTACAAAGCTGTGATCACCAAGACAGCATGGTATGGGCACAAAAACAGACATACAGACCAATGGAACAGAGTAAAGAGTCCAGTTATGAACCCACAATTCTACGGTCAAATAATCTTTGACAAAGAAGGGAAAAATATCCAGTGGAAAAAAAGACAGTCTCTTCAATAAATGGTGCTGGGAAAATTGGACAGCTATGTACAGAAGAATGAAACTCGACCATTCACTTACACCATACACAAAGATAAACTTGAAATGGACAAAAGATCTTAATGTGAGGGAGGAATCTATTAAAATCCTCGAGGAGAACATAGGCAGTAACCTCTTCGACACTGGCCATAGCAACTTCTTTCAAGACATGTTTCCAAAGGCAAAGGAAACAAAAGCAAAAATGAACTTTTGGGACTTAATCAAGATAAAAAGCTTCTGCACAGCAAAGGAAACAGTCAACATAACAAAGGGGCAACCCACAGAATGGGAGAAGATATTCACAAATGACACTACAAAGGGCTGATACCAAGAGCTATAAATAACTCCTCAAACTCAACACCCCAAAAAACAGATAATCACATCAAAAAATGAGTAAAAGACATGAACAGACACTTCTCCGAAGAAGACATACAAATGGCTAACAGACACATGAAAAAAATGTTCATCATCATTAGCCATCAGGGAAATTCAAACAAAACCACATTGAGATACCAACTTATACCAGTTAGAATGGCCAAAATTAACAAGACAGGAAACAAGTGTTGGAGAGGATGTGGAGAAAGGGGAACCCTCTTACACTGTTGGTGGGAATGCAAGTTGGTGCAGCCAACTTGGGAAACAGTGTGGAGATTCCTCAAAAAATTAAAAATAGAGCTACCCTATGACTCTGCAATTGCACTACTGGGTATTTACCCCAAAGATACAGATGTAGTGAAAAGAAGGGCCATATGTACCCCAATGTTCATAGCAGCAATAACCAAACTGTGGAAAGAGCCAAGATGCCCTTCAACAGATGAATGGATAAAGAGGATAGAGTCCGTACATACAATGGAATATTACACCTCCATCAGAAAGGATGAATACCCAACTTTTGTATCAACACGGATGGGACTGGAGGAGATTATGCTGAGTGAAATAAGTCAAGCAGAGAAAGTCAATTATCATATGGTTTCACTTACTTGTGGAGCATAAGGAATAACATGGAGGACATTAGGAGAAGGGAAGGAAAAGTGAATTGGGGGAAATCGGAAGGGGAGACAAAGCATGAGAGATTGTGGACTCTGAAAAACAAACTAAGGGTTTTAGAAGGGAGAGGGTAGGGGGTGGGTGAGCCTGGTGATGGGTATTAAGGAGGGCACATATTGCATGAAGCACTGGTGTGGTGCATAAACAATGAATCTTGGATCCCTGGGGGAAAAAAAAGGATAGTTTACATAAAATACAACTTGAAAGGTGCCCTCCCTGCCTCAGTTCATATAATATGGTCCTCTGTCTATCTGAGACAAAATCCCTTTTATTCTTGACTCTTTTCATCCTGTCATCACTGCCAATTCCAGTCCTAGATTTCTCTTTATTCCATCTTCCTCTTAATTTGCAAAAGAACTCCCCAGTCCAGACACCATCATGTTCCTGATTCTTTTAATATGGAGCCCAAGCTTCTTTACACTATATTTGAAATGTTCGCATGCTGTCCCTCTTACCATTCTGGTTTCAACTCTAGCTACTTTTTCTTAGTCTTACTCTACAGTCCCGTCATACCGAAAGTTTCTTCACTTCCTCTTTCCTCTCCATTTCGAGTCATGCTTTTCCCTCTCTTTGAAATAACCCATTTATTCTCCTTAGGAGAAGGCTTAGCTTGCTCTTTCTGAAGTTCTTAAACAAAGATCTGTGTCAAAGACGTTTATTTAGGAGATGATCTCAGAAGAAATGGGAGGCAAGTGGGTGAGACAGAAGGAAAAGTAGGTGAAACAGGGTATATGATGATTATGTTACCATATGGGCCATGAGAACTCAATTCTACTGGGAATATTTGGGACCTACTATAGAATACAACTCAGAATAGTCCCACATATGAAGCAAGGTAGCTGAGCTACCCATCTCCCATCTCTTCTCCCTTCTTGAAAGAATATTTCCTGAGGGAACAACTCTCCAACCCAATCAGGGACGGACTGAGCAGGCCTGAGAAATCACTACAGTTGAGCATCAGGTGCTAGAAGTAGAATGTCATCAGCATAAACTAGGAAGATACATGAAAAGCCAAATCTTATGACCAATACCCTTTTAATATTCCTCACCCCAGCCTCTTCTGAATTTTTTATTTATCTCATCATTTAGCACATTGCATTAGGATAAATTACAATTAAACAACAAACTACAATAAACCATGTCTAGTTCAACATGATTTTCCTAAAACCTAACCCATAATAGGTACTTCCTGTACCTTGACTAAACTTGCTTTTATCGAATGGGGTATTTCACATTTGGTAGCAATGATTACATCTTTTTAAAAACTGTACCAGGTGTTACAAATTTTATTTGCTTCCTTCTGCCTCATTCAGGTAGAAAGACTGGTATTTGGAAATGAATTTGCAGTAAGGTGCAAGTCACTGTTTAAGACATCAAAAGTTAATTGTTAAAACATGGTTTTCTTACATCAAGTAACCTATGTCTAGGTTGCTCTTTATCATTAACCTTCCATCCTGAAATGCTGTTTCAAAGACTTCCTTTGAGTGCTCACATTTGAGAAATGCCAGAAGACAAACATTTATGTTATAAAATAAGTGGAAATGTCATTTTTAATATGTTCCGAGTGCTTGGCACCTATACTGATTGGGTCTAATCATATTGTCTGCCGAGATTTCCTCTCCAGAGATAACTAATTGGAATGACACAGTTGTAACAGTGAATTCTGGTGAAATAATCAGACTTTTTAAATCTGAATGGAAGCCTTTTGTGTCAAATGTTGCAGAGCTGAAACATTATGTGTTGTTTCCAGATTTATGTTTCCCAAAAGGAGTTTAGTTCTCTTTTTTCCCTCACAGCTTCCATTTTTTTGGCAGGAAAAATCATCACTCTTTTCCCCTGCTCCAAACATTTCATGGTCCCCATTACCAAAAGGGAGAAGTCCTGTGTCTCTATCCTCAAGAGAATTCACACCGTATTTTTGTTTCTCATTTTCTATAGTCCACTTGTAACATTTAGATAGTATTTTTGAGGCTCCAATTAATTTTCCATGCCTATCACTGTCCCTGGTATTTCACACATATATCATATTTAACTCTTAGAGCAAATGAGAATAATTATGTATGTGGTAACAGATTTACATTGAATAATGTGTAGAAAGCCTGTAGTGACACTGCTAGGATGTGATTCCAACTTAACTCAAAGCCAGGACCCTTATCCTTTACACCCTAATGGCTTCTCCAAGAGTCCTTTTTGGGCTAACACTGCTCCAAACATTAACAAAGAGCATCTCACTATACTACTGCAAAGTCCCTCCTCGAACCATTATATAGATGAGAAAACTGAGATATCACAAGATGAAGAAATTTGGCTGAAGTCATGTAGTCACTAAGGGGCTGAGTCCTGATTCAAGCCATTTATATCTGAATATAAAATCTATTCTTTTCTCATTTTACCATATATTATTTTTATCTGGCATATTCTCCCTTTTATCCTTCCCCCAATCAAAACTCTACCTATTCTCCAAGTTCCAGCCTAAATAGTACTCCCATGAACTCCTTCCTCTGAAATCCAACAGAGCTTACCAAATGTATGCTAATGATCATTGCCTTGTATCATGATATGTTAAAAAATACAAGTAGGCTGTAACATAGAGAATATCTGCACATATTCTACCTCATTTAGTCTTCAAATTTGTCTTTATTATCCCACTTTTACAGAACAGATTGAGGTGACTTGCTCAGAAATTATAATCTGTTTTTTTTTTTGAGAGAGAGAGAGAGAGAGAGAGAGAGAGAGAAAGAGAGAGAGAGCATGAGAGGGGAGAGGTCAGAGGGAGAAGCGGACTCCCCATGGAGCTGGGAGCTGGATGTGGGGCTCAATCCCAGGACTCCAGGAACATGACCTAAGCCGAAGGCAGTCGCTCAACTAACTGAGCCACCCAGGCACTATAATCTGCTTTGTTATCAAGTTTTGATTTGAACCCATCTAAACAAGTATGCCATTGCCCCTTGAACAACACGGGTGTGAAATGTGCAGGTCTACTTATACATGGGTTTTGTTGTTGTTGTTGTTATAAATACAGTACAGTACTATAAGTATATTTTCTCTTCCTTATGATTTTCTTAATAGCATTTTTCTCTAGCTTACTTTATTGTAAGAATACAGTACATAATACATATAACATACAAAGTATGTGTTAATTGACTATTTGTGTTATTAGTAAGGCTTCCATTCATCAGTAGCTATTAGTAGGTAAGTCTGGGGGGGAATAAAAAGTTATACACAGATTATCAACTGTGTGTGTGTGGTCAGTGCCCCTAACCCCCAAGTTTTTCAAGAGTCAACTGCATATTTTTGCACTGGCAAAAGTTAGGAATTAGATAATAAATTCCTATGCCCATGATGATTTTTACCTCGAGAGTTTAGGAAATGAAGAGGAGAAAGGGACAGTAATGAGAAAAGGTAAAAAGAAAACTAGAAAAGCATTATGACCTTGAAGCCAAATGAAGGAAATGTATCAAGAAGTATGTGGTAAAGGAAATGTATCAAGAAGTATTTAGCTCGGGCGCCTGGGTGGCTCAGAGGGTTAAAGCCTCTGCCTTCGGCTCAGGTCATGATCTCGGGGTCCTGGGATTAAGGCCCACATCGGGCGCTCCGCTCAGCGGAAAGCCTGCTCCCCCCCCCCCGTCTCTCTGCCTATTTGTGATCTCTATTTCTGTGTCAAATAAATAAAATCTTTAAAAAAAAAAGTATTTAGCTCAAGTGTAAATAGAATGAGGACTGATAATTGATCATTGGATTTGGCAATATGGAATTCCCTGCTGATCATCACCAGACTGTTTTTGGTGGAGGGCGATAAATGCCTGTTGGAAATGGATTCAAGGGAGAGAGAAAAAGAGGAAGACTCTTTTAAAGACAAGGACTCTAATTAACAGCTGTCCAGAGAAGCAAATAATTGGAATGGTTGCCACCATTGGAAAAGACATCATGGGAAGTTTCTTGGTTTTAAGATGGTACTAAAAAAAGCATGTCTATATTTTGGGGAAAATGATCAGTAGGGAGCTACAATTTGAAAAAATAGAAGAGAACATGGCTGATACAATGTTCTGGATGATGCTAAGAGAAATGACATCAAGTATAAAAATGGGAGGACTGGCTTTAAATAGGAGCATAGTTAGTCCATTTATATTAAGTCAAGAAGAGAGTATGTGGAAACAGATGGTGGAAGGAGGGTAGATATGCTGACAGGAGCCTATAAAAGTTCTCTTCAAGAGGCTTCAGTGTTCTCAGTGAGGTAAGGAAGCAAGGTCTTCAAATAAGTCTGAAGTAGAGGCTGGGTAGGCTGGAGAAGAAAGGAAGAAGTATGAACGTTTTGTCTAAAAGATGTGAGGTTGAAGAGATTACCACCCTCACAACCAACACTTAGTAAGGTGTCACTGTGCTAAGTGTGTCATATTTCAATTAATCTCCACATCCATGGTGTGGGTTTATGATCACGGGTATTCCCATTTCACAGATGAGAGACCTAAGTCTCAAAGAAAATATAAAATTTATCCTAAATCACATAGCTAGAAAATGATGATCTGAATATTCAAACCCATCCTGTATGACTTGAAACATGACACATTTTATTCATTATATTACTTCTCAATGTTCCCTTGGTTATGCAAAAGTCTTAGAAGAGTTTAAAAGTATAAATTGACTATCTTTTTGGGTGTGTGACAGTATATATTTGCATTAACATCTGGTCACATAACATCCCTAAAAATAATCAAGAGAAGGAAATAGAAGAGTTCCAGCACAAGTCCTTGAGTTTCTACTAGTACCTCTCTTAATATGAATTAATATGAATACCGACATTCCTTTTTTTTTAATGTTGCAGATGGTAAGAAGTTGTGTTATGGTATTAGTTTCAAAAAGCTATACATTCTACTTCCAGCCACACAACCTAACATCGTATTTGATTTTTAGTAGCTGGTAACTGTTTGAGTTTAACAGGTATGTTGATTAAGGATGTTTTTAGTAGCAAATAACTGAAGAATCAAAATAAATGTGGCTTTGAAAACAGATCTTTTTCCCCTCTCATGTAACAAAAGCAGTCTAAACATGGGCCTTTCCTACCATTGATTCAGTATCTCCAAAATATCAGCCTCACATCTCTGATTTCCTTGGCTTTTTTTCCCCTCATGCTTACAAGTTTTGTGCCACGATTCCAGGAATCAAAGCCACTGAGGCCTAAAAATGAAGTAAATATATGCCACCATCAACAGCTCTTCTGTTGATAAAGAAAACAAAAGTTTTCTGAGGAATATCCCCGCTAACAGCCATCTACTCACATCTTGTGAGCCAGAAGTCTGTCACGTGTCTACTAGAGTGAGAAAGGTGGCTGACAAAACACAACCAAAGAGAAAATATTAAGAATGGGTGTTGGATGGGGGCCCAGGTGGCTCAGTCGGATAAGTGTCTTGGGTCATGATCCCCGGGTCCTGGGATCTAGCCCTGTGTCAGGCTCCTCGCTCAGCGGGGAGCCTGCTTCTCCCTCTCCCACTCCCCATGCTTGTGTTTTCTCTGTCAAATAAATAAAATCTTAAAAAAAAAAAAGAATGGGTGTTGGGTTTGTCAACCAAAAACGTCTATCTCAATAGTCATTTTAATTTTCTACTTATATCATTTTTACATAAACTTCTGTTGAGCTTAGGCCCCCCATCCTATGCATACACAATTTGATTATGGAGTAAAACCTGCTAGACCCTGGATATCTTTATTAAAAAATCACACTGAAGTCTTACCAATATTGTTATTTAATAAGTTTGATTAATTTTTTTAATGGTAGTGACCCTTCCTACCTTTAGTATCACATGTAAGAATAACAGGTACTTTTGAATCTCTATCAACATTACAAAACGGAGAGACTCATAGTCATGTGACACTAAAAAGGGAACCATCCAGAAAGACAAGATTGAGTAGAAAACATTGGAGTATAGTAGTAGCACAGCTGTAGAGAAATAAAGATTTAAAAAATGGCCTAATTATGCAATCTTATCTCTTTTTTAAAATTTATACTTTTACTACTTACATGATTATCTTCTATCTGCTTCCAAATTAGACTGAAATAGATTTAGAAAACCTATTTGAATATGAATATGAACATATGAATGTTCTGTGTGTTGGGAAGGGGTGTATGTAAAAACTAAGAAGGTAATAACTATAATCATAAGCTAAAATTATGGAGTGCTGACTTTGAGACAGATGGATAGTTCTAAGTGCTTTATAAATATTAATTCATTTGATCTTTACAAAAGTCCATAAAACAGGTGATAGTAAGCCACCCCATTTTATAGACAAGACACAGAAATATTGATTAATTTGCTAAAGGTCATGCAATCAATAAGAGCAAAGTCAGGATTTAAACTCAGGAACTGTGGCTCCAGAGTCCATACACTAAGCTTTAGGTGAAATTCCAACAAGGATTTGGTAGTTTAAGTCAAGGGAACTAATAATTTTAGTACGAGTCTCGATAAGTTGTGGCAAAACAATATAACAAGAAGGATCAAAGTAAGAAGCAGTAACAATGGCTCCATAAAGAGCACAACTTTATAAAATGGGCCTTAAGGATAGATTTAATTGGTCAGCAGGAATGGTTTGAGGATAAAGGAGTCTAGGAGAATAGACATCACAAGCAACAGCAAAAAACTGAAAACTTGGGGAAAGGTTGGGTAGACTGAGGGCCCATCTTGATCTTCATCTTAGGGAAGTAGTAAGAGACAGAGCTACCAAGGTCACCATGCAAACACCAACACACTTGGGATCAACAGATCTAAGTCTACTTTCTGCTACTTATATATTAGACGACCTTGGTTAAGATGCCCATTCTCTCTAATCCTCAAACAGGCATCAAAAGGTCATCTAACACTGTTGTTTTGAGGGTTAAATGAGAGTGACATTTAATGTTCGAATTAATGTTAACTAAAACCGAATGTGCATGGAAAGTAGGTGGTGACTGTATTGCAGAAAGATGTGAACATCATAGTGAGGGGAGGCCACTAAAGTTTTCCAAGAAGAAGAATGAGAGTGTGCCATGACCAGAACTGTCTAGGACTCCATCTAAAGGCAGATGTAGGAAAGACTCAAGTATGGGGAGAGCAGGGGTGAATGGCAGCGGTAAAGACTGAGAAACCAGTTAAGAATTTATTAAAATAGGTTGAGCTATACTGGACCCACATTCTAGTTCTGGCAGTTGGACTTGAAATAAAGAGACAGATTTCAGAAACACTACAGGAATAGACAAAATTGGTTTCACACTTGATTTAGGTGGTAAGTAAAGGAAACAAACAAATTCAACCATGATTCTAAAATCTTAAGCTGAGGGAATAGGAGAATAATCATGCCGCCATCAATAAAAGAAAATATTAATGAAGAAAAGTTCTTCTTGGGAAAGAACATGAGTTCAGTTCAAGGAACTGGTGAGCTCTCCTGGCTAAATTATCCTGCCAGCAATTGAACATGTGCATCTGGGGCACAGGAAAGAGATGGAGTATGTGGTAGACAGAATGACAGACCCTTAGTGATGTTCACATCCTAATTCCCAAAACCAGTGAAGAGGTTAGATTACATAGTGACATGGAATTACATATAGAGATGTTATTGATAATCAGTTGACTTTAAAATGGGGAGATTATCCTGGATTATCTGGGTGGGCCCACGTAATCACAAAGGTCCTTAATGTAAAAGGAAGGCAGAAGAGAATGTTGGAATGTTGTGATGAATAAAGGACCAGACCAGCTAATGCAGGCTTTGAAGGTGAGGAAGGGGGTGTCCCAAGCTAAGAAGTATGGCCTTTCCAGAAGTTGGAAAGGGCAAAGAAAGGATCTATTTCCTCAAGCCTTCAGAAAGGAACACCGTTGCCAACAGCTAGATTTTAGCCCAACCCGAATTTTAGACCTGGATCGGATATCTAACCTCTAATACTGTAAGATCTCAAATTTGGTTCTCTACATGACTAAATCTACAGTCATGTTTTATAGTAACAATAGAGAGCTAATAAAGAGTGATTTTGTGAAACAAGATGAAACCAGAGAGGGAGACAAACCATAAGAAATAAACCGAGGGTTGCTGGATTGGAGGGGGTAGAAGGGATAGGTTGGCTCTGTGATGGACACTGGGGAGGGTATATGTTGTGGTGAGCACTGTGTATTGTGAAAGACTGATGAATCACAGACCTCTACCCCTGAAACAAATAATACATTATATGTTAATAAAAATTTTTTTTAAAAAGTTATTTTGGAATACTCAGAGTGGAAAAAATGACATGAAATGGTAGGAGTAGTAACACTTCCTGAAAATGGTCCATGAAACAATTATGATTATAGTTTATCAAGCAAGCAGGAGCAGTGGTAAGCCCTTCAAATGAGAGCACAGATTTCTTGTTCTTGGACCAGATTATTGGAACCCTAGAAGCAAACAAATTTCATCTGCTGTATAGAATCATACTAGAGAAAAAAAAAAAGAGAGAAAGAAAAAAAAAAGAAAGAAAAGAAAAGAAAAAGAAATCATCAACAATTATCTTAATCCACCCCAGGATCCTATCTCTTTCCCACATAATCATGGGTGGACCCTCAGCACTATAAGATAAAGAATTCCATCTGGTAAAGGAGGACACATTGATCAAATTAAGTAGTCACTGGAAGAATAGAAATAGAAAATGCAAAAAATTTCAAGCTCTTCCTCTCCAGTAACTGACACTCTACTTTCTGGAAGCACCCAGCTTTTCTAACCTCTCACAGCATTCACCGCGGGCTGCTTTTGTGTTCAAGAGTAGGTGTTGGTCCAGGGTGCAGAGCGAGAAGCACAATTATTTGCGGCTTCATTGAATATAGGAAACAGCTCACAAACTGTGCCTCCCTATTGACTCAGCCCCGCTGAGGGTCATTTCTCAAGTTATTGCTGGTCACTGCCTAGATCTGCTATAAAACTGCCCCCTCAATAGGGTTTTAACTCCAGATGAGTATTGGTGGGAAAAGGAATATAGTATAGGGGGCAGGCACCCTTTTCCTTTATAGCCCAGATATTTTATTTTCTACAACACAATGTTCTGTCAGGATGTCAAATTTCTCTAAGTGGTACTAACAAAAGATATACTTATATGTCATCCTCAAGGTTATAAAGAAAAATACAAAAATAAGTTAATTTATGCAAGTCCTTTTTATTAACAAATTCCACTTCTTAGCCTTATTTTGCTTAGTTCTAGAAGAGCAATAGATTTCTCTTTTTCATATCAACCCAGAATAAATCCCTACTCTACTTCAGTGACTCTGTGGCCTACCACATTCCCAACACTCAGTCCCTCCTTAGCATATGGATCAGCTTCGGTGTAAAGCAAGACTAAATTATTTGGCCAGTACTTATGCCAGGGAAGATGGTAAGAGAGGGAGGAGGATCCAAGGCTTCAGCAAGAGAGCTCAGGGTGGATGTTAGCAAACCAAACTCTGCCACCTTTGAAGTGCTGATTGAGGATTCTTTCTACTTATCCAATGGGTAAATATTTAATTAAACATAAAACGTAAAAATAGCTCTTCTACAATATTAATTCTCAGTGACTTGTACAGTCTACTTCCAGAAAAATAAAAATTCTTAAAGATTTTATTTTATTTATTTATTTGTCAGAGAGAAAACATAAGCAGGGGGAGCAGCAGAGGCAGAGGGAGAAGCAGACTCCCCGCCAAGCAGGGAGCCCAATGCAGGACTCGATCCCAGGACCCTGGGATCACGACCTGAGCCAAAGGAAGGTGCCCAAATGACTGAGCCACCCATGGGTCCCTGGAAATACAAAAATTTTTATAAATGCCATAGATACATTCAGAGCCCTGTTCACAATAGGAATCACAGTTTATAGTATTATCTAGAGAATTCTCAGTGCCCTTCCAGCACCAGGAAGCACACACCTCCTTTTCTGGAACTCCTTATTCTTTGGAATGCGAGGCTGGACTCTGGGACCTGTTGGGATCAGAATGTCTATTCTCTGCTGGGGTTTACATAAATATTGGGCAAAAGTTAACAAATCAACTTTTTTTCTCTTCATAGGCCATATAAATGTCTATTCAACAATCCTATACTCATTTGACTTTTTATGTGAGAATAAAGTGTATAATCTCTCAAATTCCGAAGTGAATATTATTTCAGATTGAAATAGGATGTGACAAACTTTTCGTGATGAGCAGGCTGCTTATTTTTCTGAAATCATGACAACATCTGACCAGGAAGGAAGGTGCAGTGTACAGGAAACACAGCAAAGGATTGGAGTGCTGCTTCCAACTGCTTTTCCATCCTTATTGGAAAACCCTGATGAGCTTCACTGAAGGGTGGATCCAGGTAAGACAACCCTTTTTTCTTCTTTTCTTGGGTATGATTGCAAATAGCTTGATATTTGGTATATGAGAGCATTATAGGTATATGAGAGTGAATGGTTCCTGGGTATAAACACCGCACGAGGGGCGCCTGGGTGGCTCAGTGGGTTAATGCCTCTGCCTTCAGCTCAGGTCATGATCTCAGGGTCCTGGGATCGAGCCCCACATCAGGCTCCCTGCTCGGCAGGGAGCCTGCTTCCTCCTCTCTTTCTGCCTGCCTCTCTGCCTACTTGTGATCTCTCTCTGTCAAATAAATAAATAAATAAAAATAAAATAAATAAATAAAATAAATAAATAAATACTGCACGATGGGCCCAAACTGGCAGCTTGATGTAATCTACTTCATGAAGCAGCCACCTTGTAGGGCTGTAGATCCGAGGGTAGAACATCTGGAGCTGCACTTTAATTGGTGGTTGTCATAGCTGCACAGCTGTTTGGAACATTTCTGCCTATGTTAATCATCGGCTGCAATGATGCTTATCTGAAAGTGGCATGAGAGAGGCCAATTCATGAGTATCAACAATGTTGACTTAGAAAGTTACATTGTGCATTTCCTTACTGAGACTCGTAAAAAAAAGAAAAATCAAAAGCACATATACACAAAGAGAATAAAGCTAGTAAGAGTCTCAATTCCTCAATCTCGAGGCATGTCTGAGTGCAGAAGCATTAATAGATCATCTCCTGAAATGTATAACCAAGCCACCCAAATGGGGGTCTATCACTGTTTGAGTTTCAGGAAACTCTCTTACTGTGGAAATACGAGGCCAAGTGCTATTTACCTTCTTCAACAAATGATATCTATCAGAGCATCCCTAAAGGATTGAGTGTGACACAGACTACAGAGAAAATAAAAAGTAGTAAGTTCCATAGAAAAGACTAGAACCTCCATACTCTGCACTAAACAGAGAAACGTATCTGTTTCTTTTCCTCTATGTATAAAGAATGATCTGGGCTCTAAAAGTGTTGAGAGGGCGCCTGGGTGGCTCAGTGGGTTAAAGCCTCCGCTTTCGGCTCAGGTCATGATCTCAGGGTCCTGGGATCGAGGCCCGCATCGGGCTCTCTGCTCAGCAGGGAGCCTGCTTCCCCCTCTCTCTCTGCCTGCCTCTCTGCCTCCTTGTGATCTCTCTCCCTCTGTGAAATAAATAAATAAATAAATAAATAAATAAATAAATAAATCTTTAAAAAAATAATAATAAAAAAAATAAAAGTGTTGAGAAAGTTCTGGGTCTAGAGACAAGTTACAATTCCTGTTCTACTACTACCTATTTGGAGATCTTAGACAAACCACTCTGCTACTTTAAACCTCAGGTCCTGCTCCGTAAAATGGAAAGATTAGACTAGGCTATTTCTGGAGTCTTTTGCATCTCTCATATCCTCTGTATAGACCTAACTTTCTAAAAGCTACTTTCCTGGAATTCCTACTTATAAAACAGACAACTCAAGAAGCCAGGGGAATAGTAAAGGAAAATTCCAGAATAATGACCATAGAACAGGACCCAGAGAACACCTA
The DNA here is from genome assembly GCA_002007465.1 of Ailurus styani. Classification (NCBI taxonomy): domain Eukaryota; kingdom Metazoa; phylum Chordata; class Mammalia; order Carnivora; family Ailuridae; genus Ailurus; species Ailurus styani. The sequence continues at coordinate 103,648 of LNAC01001577.1, forward strand.
ATTCAGGTTGGACCATGTGACCAGAAGTCTCTAAGGAAAATCCAGATAAAATGTCAATTAATGCTTTGAGTGAAGGGGAAAAAATATTGATAATGAAAAAAGCTGCTGAAACCTAAGGGAACAAAAGAGCAACCAATACCAAAACTGAAATCAAATGGAAAAAAAATAGTGTAAAAATTTTTTTAAGATTTTATTTTTTTGATACAGGAAACAATCGAGAGAGAGAGAGAGCTAGAGAGCACAAGTTGGGGGACAGAGGGAGAGCAAGAAGCAGACTCCCTGCTGAGCAGGAAGCCTGATGTGGAGCTCCATCCCGGGACCCTAGGATCATGACCTGAGCCGAAGGCAGACACTTAAACAACTGAGCCACCAGGCACTCAATAGTGTAAAAATTTTTAACCAAGAAATGTGTTGATAGCATACTTTGTATCTGAAAAAGGAACTATAGTTACAATAACACAGAGACTGCTTTTTGACACAACAAAGAAGCTAAAAGATAACTATTTGGAAAACAGAAAAGGGAAAATTATGATGGAGGTTCAGAAAGGAGCTAAATGTTTATCTGCATTTTCACAAACAGACTGCACATTCTGGATGATATCAAATTGATAGTATCTAAAACTGATAAATCAAGAAGTTACAGGATGGGTACATTATTTAGAATAAAATAGGGTTAATATAAAAATAAACAGCAAAATTGAACTCATAAAAAGGATGAAAATCAGTTTGGGGAAGTAGGGCTTTGGGTCGGGGAGGTGAAATGTTATGACTCATTATAAGGTTTTTAAGGTGATTTCATTTTATATATGATTTATACATGACTTTTATATATGATCTGTCTCTTTATATAGGATTTACTTTGAAAAAATAAGATTTAGTCTGATAATAAATAAAAGCTTCTCTCAATGATTTTCAATCATTGATTCTCAATGATTCTCAAAGCTTCTCAATGATTCCAAGTTAGAGATATTAACAGACTATTGGTCAATTATGGAATTTGATGTCTCTGGGAACAAATATTTGAAACATTAATACCATTAGGGCTCTCTCATTACTCCATTCATGAAAAAGTCACATGTTCTCACTGTCCCCTTTCCTTGATTCTGTTCCCATGGCATTTGTCTTCCTTCCTGTCTTTTTCTGCCTATTCAATTCTTTCTGCATTTAAAAAAAAAGAGCTAATAAAATATCTCATTTATAAAGCATTTTGGTTTTATCCACCCACCTCATTTAGTACTTTTAATATTGTTGATGCGGCATGATGAAATTTGCAAAGCTCTTTTCACATTATATTCCTCCTTTTATTCTTCATTTTGACCAGTCATTTATTTGTTAATGCAACACATTTATTGCGTTTCTACTCTAAGTCAACTATCTTGACAAGAACTGCTGTTAACATGTCAACAAGACAGACAGGTTTACTGGTCTCATAGAGCTTCATGTTTTCTGCTGGAGGCAAACATAGAACATACGTGTTAAAGACAGTTGCTTGGTTTGCAGTTACTCAACCTTGTGAATGAGATAAAAAAATTAAGCATAGTTTCAAATTTAGATGGTGGGATTTTTCTCTGCAAATCTCACTGTTTCTGTAATGAATGTTTCAACTTAAAATATGTAATGAATAAAAAATTCAGCCATAACAATATGATTTATTTATCTCATTTCTTTATGTAAAACAATGTAGCTAGACTTAGTCACTCTCTTCTGGTCTTTTCATCCCCATACCACTTACAAACCACATAGCTAATCAACCAACAGCACTGGAACTGCTCCCTCGGCTCCAACCTATAGGTTGGGGATAAGTATAAGTGATCCTTGAGCAAAGATGGGGTAAGAGGCACCAAGCATTCAAAAATCTGCAAATAGTGGCACCCGGGTGGCTCGGTTGGTTAAGCATCCGACTCTTGATTTCGGCTCAAGTAATGATATCAGGGTCATGGGATGGAGCCCCGTGTCAAGCTCCACGCTGAGCTTGAGATTCTCCCTCTCCGTCTGCCCCTCCTCCCCATCTCCACTAGGGCTCCTGCTTTCTCAAATAAATCTTTTAAAAAATCTGCATATAACTTTTGACTGTCTAAAAAGTGTCACTAATAGCCTACTATTGATCAGGGTCTTTCTGATAAAGCATAAACAGTTAATTAACATATATGTTGTATGTTATATGTATTACATACTTACTGTATTCTTACAATAAAGTAAGTTGGAGAAAAGAAAATGTTATTAAGAAAATCATAAGGAGGGGCACCTGGGTGGCTCAGTGGGTTAAAGCCTCTGCCTTCAGCTCAGGTCATGATCTCAGGGTCCTGGGATCAAGCACCACATCGGGCTCTCCACTCAGCAGGAAACCTGCTTCCTACTCTCTCTGCCTGCCTCTCTGCCTACTTGTGATCTCTCTCTCTTCGTCAAATAAATAAATAAAAATAAAAATCTCAAAAAAAAAAAAAAGAAAATCATAAGGAAGGGAAAATACATTGACGGTACTGTATTTATCTCCCACCCCAAAAAATTAGGGAGGGGTACAATGCACCCCTCTCAAAAGAAAATATGTTTCACTCCTTGAGCTGGGACTCAGACCCAGGTCACCCCACTCCAAAACCTGGGTTGATTCCATTCTGCCATACAACCTCATTTTCTCACTCACTGAACCCCAAGATTGTCAGTCTTCAAGGGCAATAGAAAGAGCTTCATTCATCATTTTATCTTCATGGCTAACAGCCAATCTCCTGTGCATGCAGTTGCTCAATAAATGTTTGTTGACGGGAAATCTCCACTATGGCCCCTTCCTAAGAGCACGATCTGTGAAATGGAAAACTACCACTATTTCTTGCTATCCCATTGTCACTTAAATATATCTATCTCATTTTTCTTGAAAACTATTCATACCATTTCTAGGCAGACTGAAACTTTTAAAAGTCATGCTCCCTATGCCAGAGTTATAAAATAAATGAGTCAGAAAGCAAGAAAAATAGCTTTTAAAATTCCTTTGGTTCTCTAGGGTTTACTCAAAAATAAGACATAAATTATTTATCATGAGAAATCCAACTGGGCATTTGCTTTCCTATAGCACCTGAGACACAAACCTATAGTTAAGAGGAAGCCATATTCCCAAACGTGACAAGTAAGAGTGTTCCAGAGTAAAAAATCTAAAATCCTAAAGAAAGAATACGGGAGGAAAAAGGGCAATATTTAGAAAAAAAGGTATGTAGTATTTTTTGTGTCCAGTTTAATATGCATTTCATTCATGCATTCATTCAACAAATATTTATTGAGTGCCTACTACAGAAAATGTGGTGGTGTTGAGGATTTAAATATATTGCTAAATGTAAGAATGCTAAATGCATTATTGCCATGCAAAATGCTATATTGTTAAATTTAAGAACTATAATAACCTAAGGGAAGAGTTATATTGAGAAGTCTACAAAGGAAAGGGTATTCTATTGAGTACCAAAGTAAAATAATAATAATAATAATAATAATAATAATAATAATAATAATAATAATTACCTGAACCTGAATATAGTCCTTAAATTTCTATTTTTTATTTTATTTTATTTTTTTTTAAATATTTTATTTATTTATTTGACACAGAGAGAGAGATTACAAGTAGGCAGAGAGGCAGGCAGAGAGAGAGGAGAGAGAAGGAAGCAGGATCCCTGCCGAGCAGAGAACCCGATGTGGGCCTCAATCCCAGGACCCTGGGATCATGACCTGAGCCGAAGGCAGAGGCTTTAACCACTGAGCCACCCAGGCGCCCTAATTTTCTATTTTTTAGAAATGGTTGATTTTTCTTTATAGCTTTATTGAAGTGTAACTGGAATGCAAAAACTGCATAAATTTAACAAGTACAATGTGAGAAGTTGTGACATATGTCTACATCCCTGAAACCAACATTATAATCAAGAATTTACTAGTGATGCCTCTGGGTCTGGAGTTTTCATGCTGTGAAGGTTTTTAAGTACAAATTCAATTTCAAATATATATATTCAAGTTATCTTTATTTTTTTGCCAACTTTAATAACGTATAATGACAAAATTGTAATGCATTTAAAATGTACAATGTAATAGTTTGATATATACATATATTGTGACTGGCACAATCAATTTAATTAACATATCCATCACCTACATAGTTACTTTTTTTTTAGTCAGAATGCTTAAGATTTACTCTCTTGGCAAATTTCAAGTATACAACACAGTAATATCAACTACAGTTACCATGTTGCACATTAGATCTTCAGAACTTACTCACCTTATAACTGAGAGTTTATAGTCTTTGATCAACCTCTTCTCATTTTTTCCCGCCCCCAGCATCATTCTACTCTGAGTTTAACTTTTGTCTTTGGTGTTTGTTTTTTGTTTTGCTTTGTTTTGTTTTGTTTGTTTTCATTTTTTTTTAATTCCACATGTAAGTGACATCATAGAATATCAGTCTCTGACTTATTTCACTTAGAATACCCTCCACGTTGCCTGTGTCTTTCAAAGAATTTTTCCATTCATCTGGGTGTCAAATTTGTTAACATGTTTATAATATAAACCTAGAATTCTTTTAATACGTATAAAGTCTGTAATGACATCACCCTTTCCATTCCTAATATCTGGTAACTTGTGTTTTCTCTCATTTTTTCCCCAATATGTCTGACTAGAGGTTTATAAATGTTATTGGTCTTCTCAAACAAACCCTTTTTATGCTTAACTTTGATTTTAACTTGCCTTACATTTTCTAGTTTCTTTAGCTGGAAGATCAGGTCATTTGAAACTTTTTTTTTTTCTAATAGAGGTATTTACCTCTATAAATTTACCTCTAGATGTTACTTTATCAGCATCTCACAAATTTTGATATCTTATTTTCATTTTTTTTCACTTCAAAATACCTTCTAATTTCCCTTTGACTCTCTTTGACTGCTGGGTTATTTAGAAATGTGCTATTTACTTTCCAAATATTTGGGCATTTTCCCAATATATACTGGTTACTGATCTTCTAGTCACTAACATGCTTTGTATGATTTAAATCTTTTTATTTTAGGGTTTTTTTTTTAAGATTTTTATTTATTTGACAGAGAAAAAGAGTACAAGCAGGGAGAGAGGCAGTGGGAGAGGGAGAAGCAGGCTCCCTGCTAGGCAAGGAGCTCAAGGAGGGCCTGGATCCTAGGGCCCTGGGATCTGACCTGAGCTGAAGGCAGACTATCTGAATGAGTCACCCAGGCGCCCCTCCTTAAAAATAATTTAAAAATTTTTAATTTATTTTTTATTATTATTATTTGCCCCAAGGGTACAGGTCTATGAATCATCAGGCTTACACTTTCACAGCACTCACCATGGCACAAACCCTCCCCAGTGTCCATATAATTTAAGTCCTTTAAAATGGAGACTCATTTTGTGGCTCAGAATATGGTCCATTTTGGTAAACGTTCCACATGCACTTGAGAGGTACAGATATTATTCTTTTGTTGAATGGAGGGTTCATACTTTTTTCTATTCTTTATGTGTTTCATTTTGGATAGTTTCTGCTGATTTTCTTTAAGTTCATTAATCTTTCATCTCCGTGTTTAACATACTATTTTTTTAAGGATCGTATTTATTTGACAGAGAGACACAGCAAAAGAGGGAACACAAGCAGGGGGAGTGAGAGATGGAGAAGTAAGCTTCCCACTGAGCAGGGAGCCTGATGCAGGGCTCTATCCCAGGACCCTGGGTTCATGACCTGAGCCAAAGGTAGACACCTAACAACTGAGTCACCCAGGCGCCCCTTAACATACTACTAATACCTGCAATGCCTTTCTCACTTCAGCCACTGTAATTTTAATTTTGGAAGTTTTAGTAGGGTCTTTTTACTCCTTCTATTTAACAAGCTTAATAATCTTGTACCTCTTTGGACATACAGAATAATATTATAATAACTATTTAAATGTCTTTGTCTACTAATTCTATCATCTGTGTTATTTCCATATATGTTTTTACTGATTGTATTTTCTCATTATGTGCCCTATTTTCCTGCCTTTTTGCATGCCTGGACGCTTGTGACTAGATGACAAACATTGTGATTTTTATCTTTTGTGTGCTGAATATTTTATATTCCCATAAATATCCTTAGCTTTGCTCTGACACATGGTTAAGGTACGTGGAATCAACTTGATTATTCCAAAACTTGCTTTTAAAGATTTTCTTAGATGCCAACAGAAAACCTTTTAGTGAATGGCTACTTTTGCTTCACAATAAAGGAAAGAGCCCTTTGAAGTACTTTCCCCAATGCCACTTGGTTAATGAGAGCTTTTACTCTGGCTGGTGGGAATATACAGATCGTATGAACTCTGAAAACTATGCTTTTTTTTTTTTTTTTTTGGATAACTCTTTTTCCAGTCATGGATAATTTCGTCACACATCATCACTGAGGAACATTCAGCTGAGGACTCTGATGGAACTTCTGTAGATTTCTGAAGTTTTCCATGCAGTTTTCTTCTCTTTTACACACTATTCTGTGACCTTGAACTGCCTGGATTCTCTGAACTCCCAAGTTCAGCCTCGTGAACTCAAGAAGATCCCATATTCTTCCCACGTCTCCCTTCCCGGTGCTGCTGCCTGGAAACTCCCAGGAAGCACCTGGCCAATTGTATCACTCACCTCATTCATTTCTTCTCTATCAGATATCACTGTCCTGTGCCACCTGATATCCCATGTCAGAAAACCACTGTTGCATATATTTTTTCCAAATTTTTGATTGCTTGATGTGGGAAGATAAATTGAGTCTCCATTATTCTATTTTAGCCAGAAGAAAAATAAAGATGCTTGATCATTTATTTTATAATTGGACCTCCTTGATTTAATTTGCGATTCACCTTATCATTTCATATTCAGTACCTTCAAAATAATTCTATTTCCTTTTGCTTTTCAGAATGTCTTTTATTTTGTAACACCACTGCAAGCAAGAATTTAGTCTTCAAGAAGCTGAAAGGTCTGTGGTTTCATGAAATGCATGTCTTAATGAGTTTGTTACAACGTTCTCATTGGTATTCTCAAACAGTACCCACAAAGAACCATTTCAATGAACATCAAACTATCTTTAGTGATCAGACTAACAGGAAATATTTAGTACAACACAGAGAAAATCCATGGGGACATGAAAACTGGCATCCGGTGTTTTAGTATTCTCCGGTTATTTGAATTGGGTTTTTGTGATTAAAAACAACATTCTTAAATTAACTAGAGTAATACAGGGATGGTGGTTATTATAACAACCATTATGGTAGACAGGAACCACACAGAAATCATTCAAGGAGAGATATAACATTGAGCCTCATTGAAACAAACTAAATCTAGAACCTGGAATATGGTCTTAATGCCCTTTAATCTCTGCTTTACTTCTAACACTATCACAATTCCCTCTACTTTTTGTTGTTGCTATCCCCTTAAGCCATCTTACTGCTTATTTCTCCATCAGCCAGCTTCCTTGTCCTCTGTTCAGTACATGTGTTTCTCTGTCTCAAGCTTCTGCTTACTCAGAGTACCTTCCTTTCCATTATTTAGGCTTTGGATGACATATACTCTAAGCTTCATTTTTGCTATATGCATGGTTTTATTTCTACTCCCACTACTTCAAGCTACTTTATAATTCACAATGGAAGTATACAAAAGTGAGAATCCCATGGACCTAACTCTTCTTGTGGCACAAGACCATGCCAAAGTTGACAGTTTAGCCATGAGTTGGCTGTCCACTGATCAAGTATGCAAACATGTAAAGCTTCAAGATATGGTCATCCAGATAATCTTCTTAGTAAATACATAGGTGATATAACTTTCTTTAAAAGATGCTGTGACCCTAGCAAGCACTGTGATTCGCAGATCTAGTACACATTTGGATGAAACAATTAGAGGGCAGAATAAACAACAATGGGTAGAATTTAAAAGGAAATAGATTCTGGTTCAAAGACATGACTATTTGAATAAAGTACTATTTGGGATGTTTTATTTGAAATCCAAACATGGCACAGGGTGGCATCCTTAGGTTTAACCTTGACATTTTGATTTTTAGGTATTTCAGATTATATTAGAATCATTCCAAATCACTGGAATATTTTCCAACTTCCATAGAGGAAGCTTAAATGCTGACATTTCTGTAAAGACTACAATTTGGAGTGTGAATAGGGGGAAAAAAAAACCCTTAAAGGACAGGAATTCTAAACACTTATCAGTCTTTTCTACCTTATCAAGGTTAATTATTCAATATGGCCAAAGGGCAGGATGAATCAATTCCAGACATTTTGCAAATAGGAAAACATCTCAGGATTGTTCCTTTTCTGAAATTTAAATATGCACTAAATGATTTTTTTCACCCTGACATTTTTTTTTTGTAACTAGAAAAACTTCCAGAAAAGCATCTGACTGTAGTTTTCTTCTAGCTGTCTCTTATTCACCTTCTATTCTCCAGAAGGCATCACATTTCCATCAATGACATTTTTCCCCCACAATTATAATTGTCAATCAGTCAACATCTACCTTCGCCAAATGTCTGAAATGGTAGATAAGGGAAAAAGGTCTCACAAAATAGGGTAGTTTCCTCTTAAATGCATAATGTTATGGTCTGTGATATTAGTAATAAAGCTAAATCTTTGGACTCTGAAGCCTCAACTGGATACACAGAAGAAAATTATTGAACATCTGTATCAAAACATCCCAGCTGATCATATCACACTTGGGACTTTTTAAAAGATTTTATTTATTTAGTTGACAGAGAAACACAGCTAGAGAGGGAACACAAGCAAGGGGAGTGGGAGAGGGAGAAGCAGGCTTCCTGCTGAGCAGGGAGCCTGTTGTGGGGCTTGATCCCAGGACCCTGGGATCATGACCTGAGCCTAAGGCAGACACTTAACTACTGAGCCACCCAGGTGCCCCGGGAATTTTTTAAATGTAAAAGCTATTTTTAAAAGAGTTATCCAATAGGAAGAGGTGGCAAAATTGCAAGGGGAAAAAAAAAACCCTTTGTAGAGTAAGAATTTTAAAATAGCCTAATCGAGCACATCTTCAGGCAAATGTTTGCAGAAATCTCTTATGCTGAAAGAATTATTAAAATGAAAAAAATGAGTCTATATAGATATACCCTATTCCTCTAGGAGAAGAACAAATGCAAAATCCAAGCAATGGCAGGTCATTAAATTAAAAGCAATTTTGATAGTTAACTATCCAGAAACAGAAATCTAAATTTGAAACACAGCTGTAATCACTCTATGGAAAAAATCTCTTAGTATTAAACACTTGGCAAAGTGGACAGGCTGACAATGTAGTAAAATCCTTACATTAAATTCAGTCTGTTAGCCCTGATGGAGATTCAGGCATCATTAGATTTTGGTGCATATTTCTGTTATCTTGCATTAAATAGAGGGCTATGCATTTATTTCACAGAATTGATTTCAATGGTTACAGTTTTAACTCTGGTTTGTTGCTCTAAAAGTTATCTAGTAATTTAATAACTTCCCATCAAGAAATTTAATTTTGAAGACTTTGGTCATCACCATGAATTATACTGACTTAAAAAGAGTATTATCCTTTTACAGGATTCTCCTTTGTGTAGGTGGAGAAACACATAGTGTCACTGTATTAGTTTGGTCATTCATATGCAGATGTAATTATTCTCCCTACAACTCTCAAAGTTTTTGAGGAAAGCAGAAATAGGAGAATTTGTAAGAATAAATATGACAAGCTTTGTAAAAGTTCAATGGTAACTATGAAAAACTATTCATGTGTACACTATAAAAATAATGCCCATTAAAATTTTTAATTAGAGGTACGTACTACTTTTTCAAACCTAGAATATGTTGTTTCTTTTTTTTTTTCTTTAATATTTGTTTATTTATTTGGGAGAGAGAAGGTGGGGGGGAGCAGAGGGGCAGAGGGAGAAACTCAAGCAGGCTCCATGCTGAGTGCAAACCCTAATGATGGGGTCAGTCCCACAACCCTGAGATTCAGACCTGAGTAAAACCAAGAGTCTGATGCTTAACTGACTCCACCACCCAGGAGCCCCTGGAATGTTTTCTTTAAACTTGCATCAACTATCACTCTGGTTTCTCTCTTCTTACATGCAAACACCAACACAATTACCATAATTACCTTCAGCAGAATGACAAGTTTTTCTCTTTTATCATTCATAGCTTCTGAATTGTTCTCAATTTTAATAAGGAATCAGAGATTAGCACCTAGGTAGGATAATTCTAATACATAACTTCCTAAAAGGTAATAACACACCTTTCATAAAAATCCAAAATGAACACATGTCAAAGATTATTTAACTCATTAGTTAATGGAGAATTGTTAAGCTCGGTTCAATAGAATTTAAGGAACTATTTAATAAAAGAATAGAGGATAAGATTGCTGGATAAGATACGAAACTGGTTCACGTACAATAGGTTAATAAACTGTAACCTTTGTGATTATCTATTCTACTGGAAAGAAATTATTTGCATCTCAACTCAACATAAATCTACAAGTTAACCTCTGCCCCTTAGAGTTAGAAAATAGCCTAGTCAATAGAAAGTCAATCAAAAGCACTCAGCCTGTGCTTTGAAAGAGCACCCAAGAAGCTCTTTGGTCATTTCCAAGTTTTCCTAACATTCTGACAGTGACTTGAACATAGCTGACATTTGTTAAATGTATATGGAATTGGATGAATGGAAACCAGGTGGATCTGAAGTTTTTCATAACATATTGTCGGCCTATCACTGGCTACAACTAGTCCTTGATTAAAGGCCATGTGATTGTTGTCAAGCAGGCTCTGGTAGACAAATAATAGGATCAAAGAGGTCAGCGGATGCAGAACAGACACATAACTGCTTTCTGAGCAAAGCTAGGGAAACAGTGCTGGGTAACATATAAATATCATTGCTCCCTGAGGTCTTGAAAACTTAAAAGAGCTGAAGGCATTTTGTAGGCTTCTGAGATTACAAAGGACTGTTTACACTTAGCCAGATGAGGATACTCATAGGAAATCTCTGGGGCTTCTTTTTAAGTTATATGTTGTGAGGCACAATTGATCAAAAGTTCAATTTTGAGCACAAGTTGTCTCAAAAATTGTGTTTTGATTTATTTTCTGTCAGGATCATTTAGGTTGTTCCTTCTTATACTTGAATTTTGTAGTTTGCACGCTGAAACTCAATTTACCTTTCCGATTTGTAGAGGTAAGCTAAACATTAGCTTTTTAAAAATTTTGACAAAAAAAATAAAAATAAAATTGGATAACTCTATGCAGACTATTTAAAACCTGCTTTGTTCTCTTAAACATCTACTGTGAAGTTTTTTCCTACTATAAACTCCTTCTAGAGTTCAATCTTAGAGTCAACTTCTATGACACTTTTGGAGGTGAAATTTCTATAATTTTTGAAATTCCATAACAGGTTTGTAGGGTAAATCACTATAATTTCTAAGTTAAATAATGAACTTTAGAACACTTGGAAAGGAATGCCAAGTTTTTATCCAGAGAAACATTGTTTTAATTTACTCTCCCATCAACAATGTATAAGAAGGCTTAATTCCTCCACACTTAGTAATCCTGCTGTCAATTGGAAGGCTGAAAAGAGGTAGTTAAATTTTGTTTTTAATTTTCATATATTTGACCACCAGGATAAAACAATGTTCAGGTCATTATTGATTATGATATTATTTTGAATAAGATACCTTTCATTTGCCCTTTTAAAGTCAATTTTCTCCACTTTACCTCTGTGCCCTGTGCCCTGTGCCCTGGGATGCTGCGCTCTATGGAATGCAATAATAGGCACCCTCTTCCTCCACACCCAGTGGCATTTTCTTAATGGAAAGCACTGACAAGAAATGGGATGATGGGAGTAATGTTAAGCATTTAATCCCAGTTGCCTTTCTTTTTTTAATTTATTTTTTTTAAAGATTTTATTTTTATTTATTTGACAGAAAGAGACACAGCGAGAGAGGGAACACAAGCAGGGGGAGTGGGAGAGGGAGAAGCAGGCTCCCCACTGAGCAGGGAGCCCGACGCAAGGCTCGATCCCAGGACCCTGGGATCTGACCTGAGCCGAAGGCAGAGGCTTAACCCACTGAGCCACCCAGGTGTCCCCACTCCCCCCAGTTGCCTTTCTGCAGTTCACCATGTACTGGAGGTATCCTCCTAAGTAATGGAGCCTGTAGGTGTACCTCTCGGATCCCCTCTCCCAAAATGGTGTATCCATACCCCAGTTCTTTATTGGTTGCTAAAAGCTGCCTCTTGTCTACAGAACTGGCCTTGGCCCAACGGGAGTTGCCTTGCCAAGGAAATGATGCCTATTCCCCTAGGGGAAGCCAAAAGGTACTCACTGACTTACAAGGGATACACAAGTTGTCCTCTCCTTCCTGCACGTGGAATCAGCTCAAGGAAATGAGTATTCCAGAGCTCCTGATAGGATCAAATTGAAGATTTTCTCCTACCGCAACCAAATAGTTTCTTAGTTTTTTCCTTCTTTGTTCTCTTTTGCTTCCCTCACTTTCTCCCGAGAGCACTCTCACAGTAAATCAACTGCACAAGATTCTGTGCCTCAGGCTCTGCTTCTAAGAAACTAGACCTAATACAATTCGTACCAGGACTGTTCTTAAAGAATAGACTCTAAAGATGAGTTGGATCTCCTGCAATGCGAGCCCCACCACTGGTAGTAGGTGACGTACTGATGAGCCGTGGTAGGCTCTGGCTCTGCCATTTTTAAGATCTCACCTCTGGTGAAGGGAGACTGGGAAGCACTGAAAGGGAATGTACTATCTGGGGAATAGCTCTTGCATTTGAGAAGTACAGAGGAAAGAGTATAAAAACTGTGATAGCGGATGTGTGTTACTAAGTACTATTGATTCACTTAAAGTACAAATGAGAAGCTTAGATCTAGTAATCAGCCATGGAAAGTACAATGTGAGGGTCAGAAGGGCCTCTCTGGCTTAATTATAGAGCCCCCCCCCTCCTGTAATTGGAGGACAGACAGAACTGACGATTGGGCACAGGTGGTCATTATAACGGGTAGATCCTCAGAGATGGCTATGTTTTCAGCCTCAGTAAGTCTTCTATGCCAAAGCCAGGGCCCTAATAGGGAAGGGCTAAGGTACTGATGTTGGAATGGGGATATATGGATAGATACACTTACATTTGAATCCCCTGATAATTCTGTATCTGCAGAAAGGAGCCTTTTGTTGGAAGATAAAGCCCTTTCCCCTTGCTATAAAATTTTACAGAAGCCTCAAATGATATAGGTGCCTTACAACACAATGCTTGTCCCCTGCAGGATTCCTTCACCTCCCTCTCCTGCTTACTGGACTAACAGCTGGAGTCAAATCTCAGTATTACCCAGATCCACTAAGGCATAAGAATAAATACAACCATATGAGCTTCAGGATATACGATGAAGAACCAAACAATTCTATCTAAGAGTGAATTCTGAGAGTGCTGGGAGGTGAAAATATGTAACTAGATAAGAAGAGTTTGTTAATATTGGACCACTCTTGTGGCACAGGATTTAGCATCCTGCCAAGTGCCCCAGGACAGGATTCTAATATACTGCTGGGATGGGTTTTGGAAGCCTGGAAAGAGCAGAAGTATAGATGCCAAAACTACAATAGCTGACCGGGGGGAGGGGGTG
>LNAC01001577.1:117587-143065 GCA_002007465.1 Ailurus styani
GGGGGGGAATCAGAAGGTTCAGAAAGTGGGCCTTTTAAAAGAAATCTACTCTATAAGACAAAAACAAAAGGCATCTGCTAACTACATTTCTCAGGAGGGTCCAGAGTACGCTCCGTTCTACTTACGAAGGTGATAAGGAATGTACTGAGGAGAGGGCCGCCTGGGTCATGTAACACAGTACTGCAGGAGGTACCGTGACAAACCGGGCTCTCTAATAGCAATGGGTGTGACAACATGCTGAGAAAACAGAGGCCGGGTGGCAGCACTTAGCCATCAGAAGCAAGGTCGGCATAATTACAATGGACCAGACCAGGATGGCAACTGAAAGACCTAACCTACACAGCTGAACGAAGATGGTTCCTAGAACATGTGTCTTCAGGAGCATGGTAAGCAGCCAAGGAGGGCATCTGTTTAAATCTTTTTTTTTTTTTTTTTTTTAAGATTTTATTTTTTTATTTGACAGAGAGAGATTACAAGTAGGCAGAGAGGAAGGCAGAGAGAGAGAGGAGGAAGCAGGCTCCCTGCTCAGCAGGGAGCCCGATGCGGGCCTCGATCTCAGGACTCTGAGATCATGACCTGAGCCGAAGGCAGAGGCTTTAACCCACTGAGCCACCCAGGCGCCCGGCATCTGTTTAATATACAGGATCAAAAGTAACCAAGAATAGCTGGGCAGAGAGTGGAGGTCAGCTGTCCACTAGAAAGCCATACTCCTTAGCACAGTGTCTAGCCGTGAGCAGTCTTCAGACCCGAAACCAATCAGTTGAAAAGACAGCTGCTGACTACAAATCCAGGGCTAAAGTATGTCATAGTGATTTTCCCCAAAGGACCTATGACTTTTTATTTAGCCATACACTAGAGACAGGAATATCAGATCTTTTGAGAGTTGCTAGACACAGGGTTCAAGTTGATGCTACCACGGTTAGAATAGGGATGTGTGGATATCAAGTCAGATGATGAGTAGAGTCCTGGCCCATGAATCAATGGCAGAATCTTCACGTTGGTTCCTTGACTTGTAGATTCTTGTGTAGTTCCGAGTTTTGCATAGTTTTCAAATCTATCATATACTAAAAATAAGAAGAATAGGGGGAGGAGGTAGCCAAAATGGAATACAACAGAAACAAATGAATATAACTATATTTGAAATGCATGATGTAACCACACTGTATTTGAAATGCATAATATAAGGGTTCAAGTCATTTTTGCATATAATAATGGAGAAGAGGACATCACATGTCTCCTAATACATGTATCCTAATGCAGCAAGAAGAATACAACATCTCTTCTCTGGTATTCTTGCAAAAAAACACCACAAAAAACAAAAAACATAAAACCTAAACCTAATCATAAGAAAATATTAGATAACCCAAATTGGTCTATATATTCAAAAACATCAAGATTATGAAAGATGAAGAAAGAGTATTGAGGTATCCAGTTAAAGGAGACTTAAAACATATGGCAACTAAATGCCAAGTATGATCTGGATTAGATTCTAGACCAGAAAAAAATAATTATTAAGACCACTAGTGAGACAATTGGTTAAATTGAAGTAAGCCTCTGATAAAAGCCAATGTCAGTTTCCTGATTTTGATCATTCTACTGTGGTTAGGATAAATATACTAGAGTATTTAGAGGTGGGGGCATTATGTCTGAGAGAAACAAAGAAATTATGGTAAAATATTTGGATAATCTGGCTGAAGGGTAGAAGGGGATTTGTATTAATTTTTCAACTTCTAAGTCCAAAATTATTTCATAATAGCAACTTAAAATGCATGAAAAAGTAATAATTCTTTAAAGGAATATAGTTTTGAATTCACAGCATTTATACTTCAGTGAATATTTTGTTTCCTGTGCTGGACTACTTAGAAGGCTAATATATCCGACAGTGTCATAATTACACTAAAACCTCC
Organism: Ailurus styani; assembly: GCA_002007465.1. Taxonomy (NCBI): domain Eukaryota; kingdom Metazoa; phylum Chordata; class Mammalia; order Carnivora; family Ailuridae; genus Ailurus; species Ailurus styani. The sequence continues at coordinate 119,495 of LNAC01001577.1, forward strand.
TTTCCAGTTCTCCCTGAATCAAAATGACTTAGCATTCCAAAGGGAAAAGAAAGTATAGAAAACAGGTAACATAACTTAATTATATTGTCCCCTTTTCTTTAAGCACAATACAAGACACAGACCAATAAAACAAACCATGGCTATCCCTGTGGTTTTCACGGAGTCTCTATTACCCGTTCTGATTTGATTCTATGTTTAGCTTTTGACTCTTGTCTCCAAATTCCATAGAGGATTTACTGACTATGTCTTAGATTTAGTGCTTTTGTTTTCTTTCTTTTCTTTCTTTCTTTCTTTCTTTCTTTCTTTCTTTCTTTCTTTCTTTCTTTCTTTCTTTCTTTCTTTCTCTCTCTCTCTCTCTCTCTCTCTCTCTCTCTCTCTTTCTTTCTTTCTTTCATTTGTCACTGAATACTTACTGACCACATAGTAAGTGCCAAACACCTGGAGAGGAGTTTTAAAAGACTGACAGTCTTTACAATCCTCCAACTGCCCTATATGTGACTTTCATTTCTTTCCCAGAACATGTATAGTCACCTCCCTCGATGTGTTCTTTTTTTTTTTTTTTTTAAGATTTTATTTATTTATTTGACAGAGAGAGAGTACAAGTAGGCAGAGAGGCAGGCAGAGAGACAGGGAGAGGAGGAAGCAGGCTCCCTGCTGAGCAGAGAGCCCGATGTGGGCCTCGATCCCAGGACGCTGAGATCATGACCTGAGCCGAAAGCAGAGGCTTTAACCCACTGAGCCACCCAGGCGCCCACCCTCGATGTGTTCTAATTTGAATATCTCTTTAGAAGGATACACGGCCTTAATGAACTCCTCAGAGCCCAATCCTACCCCCGCTGACCCCCACTGGTGGAATCAGTCCAGTAATCTGCAATGGGGAGATCTGAATAAAATAAGGTTGGGTGAATAGTTCAGTGACATGTCCATCTCCCCACAAATCTGCCTGACATGCTATTTAACAAATACAAGTAATCAGAGGAAATATTTCTGTATGTATGGAAAACTATGTTAGCAGAAAACAACTTCAAACTAAAATCTACACAAGCTTGTATTTTAAAGTGTCGAGTTGAATAGGTATAACACACTAAGGAAATTTTAACAGAAAAAATATTTATTTTCAGCTTCATAATATTGGAAACTAATATTGGTCACGTCCCTAGGTTTCCTTTAGGCAATTAGGGGGAAATTTAAGAGATTTAAGATTGACGGTGTGTGGTGAATGAAAAGAAATGGTCTTACTCAATTCAGTTATCACCTCCCCAAGATAGTTTTAACTTATCCTCTACCTAACAGAAGAATATTGATCCCCAAACACGAAAGCTTTTTTTTTCATATTGTATCTATAGTCCAGAAACTTGCCTTATCCGAAAATAGATTATTCCATCTTCCTTACGCTGCAGAGTAACACTGAAGGGTAACAAGGTCTCATAGATGAAATTTTTAAAAATAAAATAAAAACTGAATTTAAAATTATATAATTGCCAGGTTTGAAAAACAGTTGCATTATCGATTAATCCACCCAGTTCTATAAAGCACAGTCATTTCTTTTCCCAGGAATCATAAATTAAAAGTTTCTGAGCTAATGCTAAAACAGTGACAACAAATTTTAATGTCATCAGTAGCACCGCTTCATTCTGTAGCATCTGAGACCCAGTAGGGCTCCTGTATCACATGAAATATGTCTGGATCCCCTTTCCCTGTCATTTGGCTCTGTAACTGATACAGCAACAAATCAATGAAAATATCCCTAACCCAACTGACAGAAAGTTCTATTCCCTAGGATTAAGTAAATTACATCTTTGGTTAATTCAGAAGAAAAAAGAAATACGGTTTCTAGGAAATTGGCACTTTTCTGGCATTTGAGGATTCTACCTTTGCTGCCTTTCACAAATTTATATAACCCTGTTTTTTTCGGCAGGATTACCAATGCAAACAACTTGTATTCGTTCCATGGTGTTGAATTCAAATGGTTAGTATAGAAAGAAACTCTAGCAACAAATTCACATATTATTCTCATAGGACTAAGAGATCAAATAAGGTCACCATGTCTTTGAGACTTGACTCAAACCACTCAAACTCTTTTTCTTGAATCCTAATGCTCTTGTCAAGTTTTGTTTCTCCAGAGATGAAAATTATTGTGACCATTTCTCATTTTGACTTTCTGATTTTGCAAAATTCTTGATCTCTTAACCTTGGGTTACCTCAAAGTACAATCACTGGATTTCTTCTTTCTCCATATACCCTCCCTTGGGAGCTTAGAGAGTTTTGAAGCTTAAATATCATCTGCATACCCATGCTCCTGAATTTATATCTCTATTGCATTCCTCTCCCCAAATTCCAGGTTCATTTATGCAATACCCACTTGACATCTCCGTGTGAATACCTAATAACTATCTCCAAATTAACATAGCCAAGATTCTATTCATAAGCTGCCCCGTCAAACCTGCTTTCACTTCATTCTTCCATATTTCACTTTTTAAAAAAAGATTTTATTTATTTATTTGACAGAGAAAGACACATTGAGAGAGGGAACATAAGCAGGGGGAGTGGGAGAGGGAGAAGCAGGCTTCCTGCTGAACAGGGAACCACATGGGGGCTCAATCCCAGCACCCTGGGATCATGACCTGAGCCAAAGGCAGACGCTTAATGACTGAGCCACCCAGGCACCCTTCCATATTTCACTTTAGTGATAATTCAAACCAATGATTTTTTTCAGAATACAAATCTTAGGGTGATCTTGAATCTGCTTTCCCACCTATTTCATCTAATCTACCAAGAACACATGAGTGATCTCACTTTAAAATATACCTAAGACAAACACCATAGCCAAAATTGTCAAGACAATTCCATTTATGATAGCAGCAAAGAGAATAAAATACTCAGGAGTAGAAATAACTCATGGAAGTGAAAGATCTATACATTAAAACAATAAAACATTGATGAAAGACACTGACGATACATATAAATGGAAAAATATCCTGTGTTTATAGATTGGAAAAATCATATTGTGGGGACTCTGAGTGGTGTGGTTGGTTAAGCAACTGATGCTTGGTTTTGGCTCAGGTTGTGAGATGGAGCCCCGAGTTGCACTCTGTGCTCAGTGGAGAGTGTGCTTAAGAGTTTCTCTTCCAGGGCGCCTGGGTGGCTTAGATGCTTGGGCATCTGCCCTCAGCTCAGGTCATGATCTCTAGGTCCTGGGATCGAGCCCCACGTAATAAGGCTCCCAGTTGGGCAGGGAGTCTGCTTCTCCCTCTCCCTTTCCCCATGCTTATGCTCTCTCTCTCTCAAATGAATAGATAAAAATCTTAACCAAAAGGAAAAAAAAAAGAGTCTCTCTCCTTCTCCTTCTGCCCCTTTCCTCCCATGCTCTCTCTCTTTCATTCTCTCTTGAGGAAGAAGGGGGAGAAAGAAAGGGGAGGGAGGAGGAGGAGAAGAAATCCAAAGACTATGGGTCAATGACAAAAAGTAGTTTTCTACTCAAAATCTTTTGACAATGTCTCATTTCGTTCAGAGTAAAAGCCCAAGTTCTTACAACAGCCTAGAAAACTCTATACAATCTGGTCCCGTTACTGATCTGAATTCATCTCACTCCTTCTACTCTATCCAACCACTCAGATTCCTTGCTACTACTGAAGCACTTCCTAAGAGACTACACTTCCTGTTCTCCTTGCCTCAGAAGCCCTCCCCTCAACAACTGGTGTGACTCACTCTCATACTCCTTTTTAAATCTTTTCTCAAACTCCACTACTTCTGAGATGCCTAATCTGATTACGCTATTTTCAAGTGCACCTCTCCCTTTCCCATTTCCAATTATCCATAGGGTTTTATTTTTAGCCATTGCATTATCTGATAACTTACCCACTAATTAGCATGTATATTTTTTGGTCTTCCCACTAGAATATAAGCTCCTTCCAAGAAGCAGAGATTTTCATCTGTTTTATGCACTACTATGTCTCCAGCACTTACAAAAGTGCTTGACAAATAACAATAAATATTTGCTGTAGGAACAAAAGTAACTATCTTGGTTTTTTATGTGAATCAGCCTTCTCATCCCTGTACCAACCTCCTAGCAACTGCCCTGCTGGTTATCCTCTTAACAGACCTCTAATTCAAAAGTGGGCATATGTAGTCAATTTCACTAAATTTTTTGGTCAGTAGAGAAAGCTTAAATTGCCACCCAGAAAAGAATATATCTGTGCCTTAAAAATATCAGTATCCTCCCTGCACAAGTATTTTCCTTGCCTGATTCCTCCCCAAGCTCCAGCCATTTGTCACCAATTTATTTCCTACTACAGTCACTGCCTTACCTTCCATCTTCTCGGCTCTGTTCTCTAGTTGCTCTCCCAATTCCCAAATTTCTGTTAACGTCTATTTTTTAAGATTGTATTTATTTATTTACTTGAGAGACAGAGAGAGAGCACAAGCAGGGGGAGAGGCAGATGGAGAGGGAGAAGCAGGCTCCTCGCTGAGCAGGGAACAGGACTCCATGCTCCATCCCAGGATCCTGCAATCATGACTTGAGCTGAATGAAGGCAGACCCTTCACCCACTAAGCCACCCAGGCACCCCTCTATTAACTTCTTATGCAGTGTTTCACTACCTTCCCCCCCCAAAGATTTATTTATTTGGGGGGGGACAGGAAGTGGGGAGAGGGGTAGAGGGAGAGAAATCCTCAAGCAGAGTCCTTGCTGAGCAAAGCAGGACTTGATCCCAGGCCCCTGCAATTGTGACCTAAGCCTTAATCAAGAGTCAGATGCTCAGGTGCCCATTCTACTACCTCTTTAAGTGCTACGTTTCTCTAGATCATGCCTTCAGTGCTACTGTGTCCACAATTACAAAGACTGGCCAAGGGATGTTCATAATCAAAGGCAGTTCTCTCCCTAGGAGGAATTCTGGTGCAAGCTTTTTAAAATAAAAGACTGCTTTGCTACACAAGTCAAAACCAGCAGTACGAGGAATTCTAGGAATGCTTTTAACTCCACATTCCTCAGGAGCACCAAAGTACAGATATGGATATAATAGCTTCACCTTACCAATGAGTCAAGTTGCCAGAATGACTACAAAAAAATCCCATAGAAGATGGTGTCCCTCAAGTGTAGCCCTTATGGCACTGACCTTGAGAAATGCATATGGTGTGTTTCTAGTATTTATCAGCTTTGTGAAGAAAGGTACTTGCCTTAGAAGAAGAAAAAAACAATTTATACAGATAATCATATTTTTAATATAAATTTAAATTAATCCTTTTAAATTAACTCTTACTTAAAATTAAGTAAGTAACCTTTAGGATGGGCTTATTTTTCTCCAGTTTTTAGATATTGTTTCCTTTGACAATTGGATATGGCATTTCTTCCAATTCTAACTGAGCCAGAGCTCAGTCCACAAATTGAGGTATAGAAGCTTTTTTAAGATGTAACAGGAACTGGCGATTATGAATCGTTTATTATGAAACTTTTCACTGCATGCATTATCTTATTTGAACCATGATGTGGAATTGTTCTGTTCAGGAAGATCACATCTTTGGACATATACAAAAAGAATAATGCTTAAGAACGAAAAAAACCACATAGCTTTTAAAGTTGTATCCAGAAATGATAACAATAACACATAGCCCCAGGGGCCTCAGATTTAAATTAAGAATATTGCTTTCATTGCACTATGAACTGTATTTTTTTTTGTTCAAGCTGAGACATTCAACAACTAACAATGTTACTATTAAGCATACATTAAAAGGAAACTAGGGTATTTCTTTGTATAGAAACACCAAAATGGGGAGCATACTGTAATCATATTGCATTTCCTAATGGTACCATAGAGAAATGGGCAAAGAACAAAAATAAGTGTAGATAAAACCTTTAGATATACCATAGAGTTATCTTGTATAAAAAGAATTTAATATAGAGACATCTTTGTAACAATCAACATTGCCTCAGGAAGATAACACCAAGAAACCTGTCTTATCGGCCATAGAAGGAATGCGGCAGAATATAATAAATGCATTCCCAATTTCTTTACAAACAAGGAAAAGTAAAAGTTAGTTAAATTAATAAATGATGAGATGGTTAGCTGGAGAATTGTGTTCAAATGATCAGGCTGGCTGGGTTGTGAATAGGCCAGATAATTGTTAGAAAACACCGCTTTTGGGGCACCTGGGTGGCTCAGTTGTTAAGCAACTACCTTCGGCTCAGGTCATGATCCCAGGGTCCTGGGATGGAGGCCTGCATCAGGCTACCCGCTCAGCAGAAAACCTGCTTCTCCCTCTCCCACTCCCCCTGCTTGTGTTCCCTCTCTTGTTGTCTCTCTCTCTCTCTCTCTCTCTCTCTCAAATAATAAATAAAATCTTAAAAAAAAAGAAAAGAAAGAAAAGAAAACACAGCTTTTAAATATAGACCTTTTGGGGCACCTGGTGCCTCAGTCAGTTATGTGTCTGCATTCAGCCTAAGTCATGATCTCAGGGTCCTGGGATGGAGCCTGGCTCCCTGCTCAGCGAAGAGTCTGCTTCTCCCTCTGTCCCTCCCCCTCTCGTGCTCTCTCTTTCTCTCTATTGGAAAAAATAAGTAAATAAATAAATATAGGCCTTTCTGTAAGATCACATTTTCAACTCATTCATGACATTGTTGACCTTAAGAGTATGCCCACTTTCTTGTATTCATAAAGGGCCTTTTATACACTTTCCTAACCTTATTCACATTTGTGATTTTTATTTTTTTTTATTTTTAAGATTTTATTTATTTGACAGAGAGAGAGAACAGCAAAAGAGGGAACACAAGCAGGGGGAGTGGGAGAAGGAGAAGCAAGCTTCCCGCCTAGCAGGGAGCCTGATGCGGGACTCAATCCCAGGACCCTGAGATCATGACCTGAGCCAAAGGCAGACGCTTAATGACTGAGCCACCCAGGCACCCCAACATTTGTGGTTTTTAAAAAGTACTTCAGAAAAGATGCCATGATGGGCGCCTGGGTGGCTCAGTGGGTTAAAGCTTCTGCTTTCGGCTCAGGTCATGATCTCAGGGTCCTGGGATCGAGGCCCACATCGGGCTCCCTGCTCAGCGGGGAGCCTGCTTCCCCCTCTCTCTCTCTGCCTGCCTCTCTGCCCCCTTGTGATCTCTCTCCCTCTGTGAAATAAATAAATAAAATCTTTAAAAAAAAGAAAAGAAAAGAAAAGAAAAGATGCCATGAGATCTACCAGAGTTATAAATTATCTGAATATAGAATCACCTTCCACTCCTCCTTGGAGAGGTTTCTCTGAAACACAACCCCAGTTTTCCTGGGTTCTGTGTCATGCGTAAATATCTAATATGGCACGAGAGACTCTTAACAGTCCTTTTGGTTTGCCACAACAAGAACCGTTGTCGACCTCCCCGTTCCAGAGAGTGCTGTCTATTATCACTGGATGGAGCATATGGAGGTACTAGAATAAGACAAATCAGTGTGAACGCTACTGAACCACTTTTAAGTTCGTCTCTTAACCTCAGTGATAATGCATCCCTACCCCACCATTCCCTCCACTGTAAAGTGGATAAAATGCCACCCACCACTCCTGCCTACTCTGAGGAGGAAATGATAGTAACAGACAAAAGGCACATAGAAAGCATTCACTAAATCTTCTTTCCCTTTTCTTGTCTTGTCCTGAAAAATACACTATATGAAATTTAGGATAATCCAGCCACACAGTTGAAATACATTTTCTTGTAGTAAACCTTATACGCTTGATTTTATTTTCTACTTGAGAACTCCCCACATTAAAAGAAAACAAATGAGTGATTGACTTTTGAAAAAGAAACCAACCAATTGTCTTTAGAATATTTACCATCCAGAATGAAATATGTCACCATTTATTTCCCAAGTGTGTGAAAAATGAGGGGGTTTCTGCTTCTATGATGTTGAAACTTTGTTGTCATATCAAGCAATATAGGAATATTCTCTTAAATGTGAAACAGGGCTACAAATCCCTAGGAGCTCAGAGGATCGTAGTGAGGATGATAGTTAAAGATACTACCTTTCCTCTTTATTGGCCAAAGTCAGGTGCCAAAATTTTAGTGAAAAATGAAAAGTGTTGTTTATTATCTTAAGATCACACATCTAATTAAGATATTCAATCTAAATAAAGAAGTTGGTCTCAATGGATAAGTGAGTGACTCAGTCCAAGCTTGCTATGTTGTGACTATTGCACAGAAATCCTACTTACAAAAGGAGTAAAGTGACATGGATGATGATCCTTGATACTTTTAAAACCCTCCTGTCCTGTGACCAAATGAATGGGAAAGGTCAGTGTGTGCCTCACTCCTATGGGAGAAGTTTTATTGTCTGTGATAACATGATTAATGTAGAGCTGAGTTCAATACCAGTTCATATAAATATTTGTTCAACACCTACCATGAGTCAGCATGATTCTAGGCACTGAGAATACAGTGCTCATTAGCTACAATCCTTGTTCTAGGGGAGTTCATAGTCTAGTTGAAGACAGGCTTAAAGCAGAAATGTCACATTGCTGTTTTAATTGTAGCCACATGATAAGAAGTTTAGTTCCACATTAAAATAAAAAAAAAAAGAAAGCTTTGCAATTGTGTTTTTTTTTTTTTTGGTATTGTTATTTTTAAAATGAATTTAAGTGAAAAAAGCAACTGAAAAACACAAGTGCAAATTACATGTCTATAGGAAGACTATATTTTGTATCCCTTTATCCTTAAGTATGCCAATATGTATTTCAAAAGATAATTACTATTTTTAATAAAACAGCCAGAATAACATTATCACATATAAAAATATTAACATACCTCTTAATATCACTCAATGGGGGCGCCTGGGTGGCTCAGTGGGTTGGGCCTCTGCCTTCGGTTCAGGTCATGATCTCAGGGTCCTGGGATTGAGGCCCACATCGGGCTCTCTGCTCAGCAGGGAGTCTGCTTCCCCCTCTCCCTCTGCCTGCCTCTCTGCCTACGTGTGATCTCTCTCTCTCTCTCTGTCAAATAAATAAATAAAATCTTTAAATATCACTCAATGGCTAATCGGTATTTAAATGGCCAAATGTCCCACAAATGTCTTTTTGTTGTTTAAAATCACACTCCAAATAAGGTCTGATCCTTTTATTTGGTTAATATAACTATTAAGTCTTAGTCTATAGGTGTCCCCTCTTTCTCTCTTATCCCTCTAACTTTGTCATTTACTTGTTGAAGAAAACAGGTTGTCCTGTACATTTTTTCAGTCTGGGTCTTGCTTAACACATCCCTATGGCCCTATGGGGGTGCTCAGCAGAAATCCCCATATTCCCTGTAAACTGGATCTAGAGATTGATCAGACTTAAGTTTTATTTACTCACTGAATTTTTTTTTTCTTTTTGGCAAAGCTACTTCATAGATAGTGCTGTGTCCCTTCATCAGAAGGTATACATATCTGGTTGTTTCTCTTTTTATGATCTCAGCAGCCATTGCTGATAGGTGCCTAGATCCACTCATTCATTAGGGCTATCAAATGGTGATATTCTAATTACATCCTTCCTTCTTTCTTTATTAGCCAGAATACTTCCATAAAGAGAAAATCCCCTCATCTAGTAACTGGTTTTCCAGCAGAAGAGTAGATATAAAGAATCAGGAAAAATGCTTGATATTTCCACTTTATTTGGCAATTTTAAAATAAGTGAAATCATTATTAACCAATTTCACTTCCTTTCTAAATACCATTATGAGCTCATGGGTTTTAATATACTTGATGTGTTTATCCTTTAGATTTACTATACTTACTGGTGGTCAGTTTGTCCCCTCATTGGCCACTGGAAGCTTCCCTCTCTCTTAAGTTCTTTGATTACAATTCTAAGAATTCACAATAGAGTCTTTGTATCCTGGTCATAATCCAGGCTCATCTTGTAGATTTCATGTGCAGACCTCCAACCAACCCTGGTTCCTTTTAGTGAGAAACTATATTTAGAAAACACAGTATATACTAAGATGGCTCATTTCTATAGAGTCAATACTTAGTTCTAAACATTTTCCAGTATAGAGTTAAGAAATGTTTTTCCCCAAGCATAAAATATACCAGGAATACATATCCATAATGATACTTCTAAATCAGATTCAGAACTTAACTTCTTTTATTAAATATACATTTCCCCTTTCTACTAAGAAATTCAAATTTCCACTATTCCTGAGAGTCCAGGAATCCAGATCTATTTTACTTTTGTAAACAATCTTTAATAATGCTTTAGTTTCTTACTGTCATTTTATTGGAACAGAATTTGCATGGCTCCAAATTCTATAATAATTAGTAAAAATAATGAATGTTTACTGAGCATTTGCTGTGTAATGTTATTTAAACTTTACAACACCCCCATACAAAGGCATTATTAGTCTCAATTTTATAGGTGAAAAATTTAAAGCTCATCTAAAACTCAGAGATGTTGAGCAATTTACAGAAGGTGACACGGTTTTTAATGGGGATCCCAATCACTGATTTGTCTCACACTAACAATTCACAGTTAACCAATTATTAATGATTATGCTATAGTGCCTGTTTAATTAATAACATTCCCCTTCTGTTATAATTATCAACTGAGCCAAGCCTATTAGCCAGAACCCTGGTAGTTAGAGAAAGTAAGTACTACGTAGATAATTAAGGCCTTATGGACTACTACTTCACACATGGCATTTAATTATATAAGCATGTGTGTGTAACAGGGCATACCTGGGGAAAGTCAATAAAATTTAGCTTGGGATCATATGAGCTGTTTGACTGCAGACTCTTGGGTCAATATTAGAAACACCTCTGGTAATCTGATACACTCTTAAGAGGAAATTTTTTAATGCTATCCCAGGCAGTGGTTTTAAAGCCAATTAGCAAGTTTAGAAGCCCTATCTTTATATCTTTTGTTAAGGGGAGATCTGCATTTTGCACTGCCAGGCATTGCTAAAATATGGGAATGCAGCAGTTTTATTTGGCTTTAAACTTTTGGGGGTGACATGATAATATTCATTTTCAATGTGACTTTGAAGTGCACACCAGCAGAAATGATTAATGTTTTAAGTATTCTACTTGAATTACAAGAATAAGCATTTAAGTTGGGTAAACATTATTTGTTCCCCTGCTATGCGATGCAAAAATGGGCACCTAAAACAGAGGCTATGATTCCTCCCCTTTCATGGGGAGGAATCCCCCCCAGGAAAGATGGCACAATCCCCCCAAATTGATCAGAAAGGGTTGGTCATGGCCACATCTCCACAAGTGAAATTTTTAGCTCTTAAGACGATGAGAGCTTCCTCTACAGGAAGTTCCTTCTCCAGGAAGGACTTTCCTACCATTGAGGAGACAAGCTCCCAGTGGTGGAGTGCTGACAGCACCTGCCTCCAGCATCCCTTCTGCCTCCAGCCTCCCTCCAGCAGAGAAGACCTTAGTAATCATAAAGATGGTGTGAATGCAACTGGTGGATATAGTTCCATGCCATCAGTAATACTATTTTACGTGAGCTAAAAGGGAAAAAAATGGGCAATGAATAGAGAAATAGAACTTCCTGGCACAGATTTCAGCAAGTACGCACGAACAATAACAAATTTATGTTTTTATTATGAGAACAAAACAAAGAAGGCTACTGTTATGCCCATATGCTATTCTACAGTAGAATTCCACCAAGGTGGTAAAATATGCCACTGGGTCTATTTTGTTATATTGTAGTTTTAAAAGCAACTAATATGTGTTTGTGTATATTGGAGATGAGGAGGAAAGGATCAGTTAAAAAAGGAGCATTCAAATGCTAATACTAACCAAACTTTGTTGTTTAGAAATTTCTACCATACTTACTCCTTATAACAACCTATTAAGACAGTTAATTCCCCACTCTATAGATAATAGCAATATTAATAAGTGCTATAAATGTGCTATGCTTTTAGCACTCATCTCACTAAGCTTCACAACAATTCCTATAAGGATGCAATTATTATAATCCCCAATTTAACAGATGAAAAGTTGAGGTTCAGAAATATTAAATTACTTTTTCAAACTGACACAACCAGTAAGGGTTGGAGTTGGGAATGGGATAATCTCTCTTGACCCTTAAAAACCCATGCACTACCTGGCCTTCAAGCAAACAGAATACAGAGGCTCAGAGAGAATAAGTTGATTCTGGATAATTCTGAACACAAAACCTGCCCTTTTTCCAGTCTAGCTTGCAATTCCATAGATAGCACAGAATAAGTCTGTGAAATAACTTCATTTATGATACCAAATATACATTTTGCATTTACCACACACTCTGCAAACACATATTGATCAATACATACCAAGCAATGATATAAAACTAAAGAAAGGCAAAATAATTAAAGATCCTACTTTGATAGAATTAAGCAGGTGATGCTTTCAACAGAAAGGGAACTTTTAGCCAAAAAGCAAGGGGGAAGTAAAAATGAGGAAAGGTATTCTAGGTAACTTATTTCATGTCATATTTGAGAGGATTAGAGAAGCTCTCTGGAAACAGAAAGGTACCGAGCCATTTCAGGTTTTACAGTAATGTTTCTGCATACACTATTCAATGGATCTTGAAGGAATAGAATATTGTCTTACAGAAGTTTGGCATTAATTGGCATTAATAAATCCCACGTATGGAGCTTTACCTTATTTAATTTAAAACTTCCCGAAGTGACGAGAGAATTCTTTAAGATAAAAAGTCTCAGGAAAATCTAACCTATGTATGCATGCAATGTACTCTTCCAGGAAGAGGTGTAGTCGAGCTATTCTTGTTGCCTTTAAGAAAAATAAGATCTGGGGGCACCTGGGTGACTCAGTCGCTTAATTGTCTGACTCTTGGTTTTGGCTCAGGTCCTGATCTCAGGGTCATGAGATTGAGCCCTTTGTCAGGCTCCCCGCTCAGCAGGGAGTTGCCTTGAGAGTCTCCTTCTCTCTCCGCTCTTCCCCCAACCCCCCACTTGCATTCTCTCTCTCTCTCTCTCTCTCAAATAAATAAATAAATAAAATCTTAAAAAGAAAGAAAAAGAAGATCTATATGAAGTTAAATTGACTTGAATTTACCCTAAGTGAGACTTGGAATTTCACCTGGAAATAGAAAAAAGCGTTTACTACATAGATTAGGTTTCAACTAGGACTTGGAAAATAGAAGTCTGCAGACTGAGCATGCTCAGATAAAGGAAACTACTTGGACCTGTGTACACTGGATATACCTTCACTTGCGTATATTTCCGTATTCTGTACATTCTTATATTCCGGCTAACTTCAGTGTCACCCACACTTTCTCCCACTCATGATCCATCTTTTGCTAACAACTCTATTCTTCTTTTTTAAAGATTTATTGGCTTATTTCTGAGAGACAGAGAGCACATGAGAGGGATAGGGACAGAGGGAGAAAGACTCTCAAGTAGACTCCACGCTGAGCGCGGTTCCCATCGTGCGGCTCCATCTCAAGACCCTGAGATCATGACCTGAGCCAAAATCAAATGTCAGATGCTTAACTGATGGAACCCCCCAGGCTCTTCTGTCTATAGCCTTGTATTTCCTTCTATCTATTCAAAATGCTAATTTCTCATGATTTACCCTTCTAATCTTTCTATTCTGAGCTTCAGTTTCCTATAGAACTTCTTCAGAAACATTAGACTTCAATTTTTGCCATCCACCCCACCTTGATTCTTCGTATTTTCTTGTCTTTACCGCACGAATTGTATTGGGAGTTATCAGGTACTCTACCCAGAAAAGTGAAGCAAGGTCTATGTCTCTATTGGGTGATAATATGGCAAATGCTGAACTGGGCTTGGGAGCAGAGGATTTTATGCTAATAAGGAAAAGGCAACAGCAAAGAAGTTTTTGGCAGAAATGGAGGTGGCATCTTGATCCAAAAGGATCATCCCAATGGCCTAGGAAGAGAGGGATAATCTAGATATAAAGCCATGTGATGAAAATCAGAACAGCCGTTAAAGCAAGAATATTGGTTCATTCATCCATGTATCTATTCATCCCACTGACCATTGCCAAATACTACCAAAGGAATCTTGTAGATCATTTTTAGATTCCTTCCTACCTCTGCACCTTGAGTAATAGCTGGCACCTTGTAGGCAGTCTAAACTAGATTCTGTGTCTCATAATATTTTCCCACTGACACATGGTCTAGTTTATGGCAAAATGATTCAAAATAAAGAATGGAAAGTAAGACCTGAAACATATTCATACCTAAAGAAAGTAACTTTCTTTTGAGTGATTGCTCGGAATTGTGGCTCTTCAGAGGCTGCTCACCATTGTGGTTTAAGCAGAGAAGATGCAGTATAAACCTTCTTGCGAGCTGAATACCATGAAATTTTTTATGTAGAAGCATTTTATAAATAAAGTGCTATACAAGTGAAAGATATTAACATGCAGAATCAGTCAACTTTCTTGTGTCTTCTGATTTTTCTTATCTTTCCCTATTGATAGCATTTATTGTTCACTCTATAATGAAAATCTGTCACAATGTGACAAGCTCTATAGGGCAGCTTAGGCAAGCATTAGAATGCTGACGGTCATAGTGCAAGCTTTCATTCTAGCTTGTATGTCATTCTCTGGATCTCTGTTATGAATAGAATTGGAAAATTCAGGACCTCATTTGTTTTTCTTTTTTTTCCAAATGTTAATGGGGTATTCTTTCCAAGGACCTTGTCAAATTATTCTCTCAAGCTCCAGATTGGATTCTCAATATTGAATTCATGGAGTTAAGTTTTCCTTCTGTTTCTGTTTAGGAGATTTAGCCTTGTCAACCTTTCCATTAAGTGGCAACTCAAGGGTCAGAAGCTAGAGAATGAGCCTCCTCAGCAAGACTTAATAATAAGCAGAGGGAAAGTAAGACTCTTTCAACCTTGACAAAAGTAAAAGGGCAATTATCTCATGGAGTTAAACAGTATATGTAATCAATGCAAATTATTCTAAGCAAACAATCCTCTCCATCTTTATAATAGCAATTTTGTGGGAAAATAATAACACCAGTTTTCTTACGTGGTCGACATAAACCCTAGTCTTAACATTAAACATCCAAATGTTTTAAAATCCTGATATTTAACATTGTGTGAGAACTGGCTTTGGGTTGGACACATGTTCCACAAGACTTCTAGGAGATCAGTAACTTCTTTAAATCTTCAACTAATAGTTTTCAGAATATTTACTACTCTCTCTCTACATTTTTTATAATCTATGATTAATTGGAAATTTTATTTTATGTTTATCTTTAGCTTCACAAAATTCACTCAGAGATAAGGATGAAAAGTTAATTAAGAAATAATGTAATAATTCTTAGACTTTGCTTAAATTTCTTTTTTTTTTTTAAAGATTTTATTTATTTATTTGACACAGAGAGAGAGATTACAAGTAGGCAGAGAGGCAGGCAGAGAGACAGGGAGAGGAGGAAGCAGGCTCCCTGCTGAGCAGAGAGCCCGATGCGGGCCTCGATCCCAGGACGCTGAGATCATGACCTGAGCCGAAAGCAGAGGCTTTAACCCACTGAGCCACCCAGGCGCCCTTAAATTTCTTATGTATAAACTGAAAAGCAGGCGTAGGGAAAAATACTTCTTAAAATGTAATCCATAATAAATTCTAACAAACAGAAATATTCCTTATGAATTGTACTAGAAAAATCCTCTGTATATTTACCATGTTTGAGTCTACCCTTCCAGACATCATTTTTATATGTAGGTTAATTTTACTGTATATTCTATTCTTAATAAATGCATCTTATTTATAACCACAAAGAAAGAAGGAGTTATGATGGCTAACACCTATATAACCAAAGAAAATGGTTTAGCACATTGGCTATTTCTAGCAAAAAGAACATCTTTTAATTGGTCATTGTGGGTTAGCCAATCATAATCTGGTATTGTCTACAGTCACTGGGCTTTTATTTGTTTGTTTGTTTGGGGGTGAGGGTTACATTCACTGTCAAAGGTTTTGTTCAGGGCACCTGGGTGGCTCAGTCAGTTAAGCATCTGCCTTTGGCTCAGGTCATGATCCCAGGGTCCTGGGATCGAGTCCCACATCGGGCTCCCTGCTTGGTGGAGAGCCTGCTTCTCTCTTTCCCTCTGCCTGCCGCTCTGCCTACTTGTGCTCTCTATCTCTCTGTCAAATGGATAATATAAAATCTTTTAAAAAATAAATAAAATTTAAAAAAACTCCTGTTTATGAAAACATTGTCCAAAATACACAAGAAAATTTTAATTTGGAAAAAAATTTAGAAAATTCATTCTTTTTTTTTTTTTTTAGATTTTATTTACGTATCTATTTGAGAGAGAAGGAGAGAGCTTGTGCAGAGTGGGGAGCAGGACAAGCAACTCCCCACTGAACATGGAGCCCAACACAGGGCTTGATCCCACTACCCTGAGATCATGACCTGAGCCGAAATCAAGAGTCGGATGCTTAGCCAACTGAGACACCCAGGCGCCCCTAGATAATTCACTCTTGATTATTCTTACCAACTGTCAATGTATTCCCTGATCAATGAACCAGTGTTAATCCCTTATCATTATTCTTTATTTCTATGTTCTTAGTGCCTCTTCTCTGATTTCACAACTACTTATCAAAACAAACAGCCTATCTTATTTCACTGCTCTCAACATCCTTCATAATCGTCTTGTGATGTTTAAAGTTGCAGATAATTCACATATAAAATATGCTTGTCTTTAATGTGTCCCATTTTCTCAAATCCTGTCTCCAATGAAACCTGAAATCTAATTTAAAACAAAGTTCAAAATAAGATCTGTGTAGCATCCATGCCAGTATTTTCACTTTGAAGATTTATGACATACTACAGCCTAGCTTTTTTAATAGGAATGAAGAGTAAACATCAGAAAGAGGGGATTCTAGCTCCAAGTTGAGAATTCATAAGAAATCACCTGTCTGCTTTAAATGAGTCCATGCATTCCTGTCTTGACAAATCACTTCTCAGAATGATGAAGGAATTTAAAGGAATAATTTCATGGACACTATCATTATTCTTGGAGAAATGATGGAAATGTGAATTATGTTATGACCAAAGACAGATACAAATATCTACTTCAAAATGGCAGATTCTGAAAACTTATATCTTTAATAAATTCAAGCACTGATTATTAAAGCAATGGACGATGACCCTGGAGAATAAAAAGTAAGGATTATTGAGAGTCAACATGAGTTCCCAGGGTGGAAATGAATCCAAAGTAACATAATATCCTTTCTCTGATGAGTTTTTAATGTTACTGATCAGCAAAACACTGACAACATGTTGTATTAATTTCAACAAAGAAAAGTATCACATGATACCCTGGGAAATAATGTAATAAATATTAAGTGAATAATAGTACTCTTAAAAGAATTACTTAAGGGCGCCTGGGTGGCTCAGTGGGTTAAAACCTCTGCTTTTGGCTCAGGTCATGATCTCAGGGTCCTGGGATCAAGGCCCACATCGGGCTCCCTGCTCGGCGGGGAGCCTGCTTCCCCCTCTCTGCCTGTCTCTCTGCCTCCTTGTGATCTCTCTCCCTCTGTGAAATAAATAAATAAAATCTTAAAAAAAAAAGAATTACTTAAGTATTGATTAATGGCTATCATCCTGAACAAAGCCTCTCCTAAAGCGCTGTAATTTTCTGCCTCTATTTAGTACCACTTAATCATTAATATGTAAAAGGAGATTTCAAAATGGAGTAAGAAAGCCTAGCTAAGAGAATCTCTTCAAAATAGGGTAGGGAGGCTATCAGGGAGGTCAAATTTCCACACGTCCTCATTAGAGGAACCATGTACTTTTTGCCAACTGCCAGCCGCCAGCTTGAACTTAGCTCCCTCCTCATCATGACACCTTCATCATTTATATTCTTCACGTCTAAAGGAGCTAACTCTGGGTGACTGAGTGGTTCAGTCAATTGAGTGTCTGACCCTTGGTTTTGGCTTAGGTCATGATCTCCTGGGTCCTGGGATCAGGTCCTGCCCTGGGACTAGGTGCTATGTGGAGTCTGAAGATTCTTTCCCTCTGTCCCTCCCCACCCCCCCCACACCTGCATGCTCTCTCTCTCTAAAATAAATAAGTAAATCTTTAAAAAAATAAATAAATAAAATAAAGGAGCCAATGCCATTTGACAAGTTTCAATCCATCATTTGCATATTATCTCAACCAACCCCAGTTAACCTAATTTCAATCTCTGTTTTGCATCAAGAACTGCACCAATGACCTTTTCATCTTTATAACTGGCCCCTCTTTGTCTTCTTCAAAACATGAGTCAGCTTTCTATCTGAATCTGTATCTCCTGAATTGCAATTCTAATTGCCCAAATGAATGCCTATTTGCTTAACTTTTCAGTGAATTCTTTTTTTGGCTGACAGATTAGATGAGAAAAATTATTTTCAAATCATATATTGACTTTTAAAATCATATTTGATATCAAAAGCTGGAAAGATTTGTTACAGTGATATTCTACAATAGCTAAAGGCCCTCCAACCAAAATCAACAACATAACCATTAAAGATATATAAATATAATCTGAGAAATTTTATACAATAGGTTATGAAAACGTTTCATAGCCAGTCCTATGGGGGGGGGGAAGGGAAGACTTAAAGGTAAAATTTACTTATTTATAATTTTTTATTTATTCATTAGTTCCCTCAATATCTATCAAAGTGCAATGCACAGGTCCTATTCTGGGTGCTGGAAATACAATAGTGAATCAGACAAATAAGAACTCTTCTCTTCTGGAGCTTATGTTCTGGTAGGTTGTAGCAGAAGATTAACAAATAAACAAGATAATTTCAAATAGAAGTAAGATTCAAAACATATTAGGGGCTGGCTGGCTCAGTTGGTAGAACATGTGACTCTTAATCTCAAGGTTGTGAGTTTGAGCTCCATGTTAGGTGTAGAGAGTACCTAAAAAATAATAAAATATTGGGGCACTTAGGTGGTTCAGTTGGTTGAACATCAGGCTCTTGGTTTCAGCTCAGGTCATGATATGGGGTCGTGGGATAGAGCCCCACAGTCAGGCTCCATGCTCAGCATGGAGTCTCCTTGTTCCTCTCCCTTGGCTCCTCTCCCTGCTCATGCTCTCTCGAGCTCTCTCTCTCAAATAAATAAATAGATAAAATCGTTCAGAAAAAAAATTAAAAATCAGTAAAACAAAATCTTTAGAAAAAACTATTATTACATAAATTAGGTTTTGTTTTTTTTAAAAAAGATTCAAAACATTATTAGTTGTCGAACCACTATATTATACACCTGAAACTAATAGAACACTCTATGTTAATTGCATTGGAATTAATTTAAAAATTAAATACAAGGAGCACCAAGTGGTTTAGTCAGTTAAGCCTCTGCCTTCAGCTCAGGTCGTGATCCCAGGGTCCTGAGATCAACCCCACATCTGGCTCCCTGCTCAGTGGGGAGTCGGTTTTTCCCTCTCCCTCTGCCTCCCCTCCCCGACTTGTGCACTCACACTCTCTCTCTTCCTCTCTCTCTCAAATACATAGATAAAATCTTTTAAAAATTTAAAATTAAAATGTAATAAAAATTTAAAACTATGAAGAGTAATTAAAAAGACTAAAGGTGGGGGCTAATCTAATTTAGGCAGGGGTTAGCCACTGAGAAGAGGCTATTTAAACTCACAACTGAGAAAACCAAGAGCTAAAGTTTTAAGGCAGAGAAAACATCAGGGTGGAAAGACCCTAAGGGGTAGAATGAATTTGGTCAAGTCAAGGAAAGGAAAGGCCAGCATAAGCAAGCAGCAAGAGATTGCAATGGTTGTCTGGAGTCATATTATTTAAGGATTTTACAAGTCATAAAAAATAAATTTGATTTTATCCCATCCCCAGTGCAATGATAAGATTTCGAAGCATTCTCGTAGGGAAGTAATGTGATTAGGCTGGATCTATTTTGCATTTTTAACAGTTCATTACAGTTTCTTTGCAGAAAAAGGACTATAGGAGGTCAAGGGTTGACGTACAGAAACATAGCAAGAGTAATCCTGGTTAAAGGTCATTGTGGCTTAGACTAGGAGGGTGTCAATGGAAATGAGAAGATGTGAATGGATTTAGAATATAATCTAGGGTGAATCAGAGTGAATGAGAAATTAAATGTAAGGATGCAGAGAAGAGTCAAGAGTTACACTTGTTCATAGGGATAAAAGAATGGGGTAAATTGTCACAGAATTTACTAAAATTGGGAAGCCTAGGGGAAGGATATGTTAAATTAAAGATACCATTTGGGTATTAAGTATAGTTTTTCAAAAGATTATTCAGTATTAACATACGCAATACCAATCAAGATCATTGGAGAAATCAGATAAAAGATATAGATTTTGTAGATGTCAGCAGATAGATGATACTTAATGCCATTGGGGGACTAGAGAGTGAATCAATCACCAATGGTCAATGAGTTCATCAATCATGCCTCCATAAAAACCCCAAAGGACTGGGTTTGGAGAACTGGGCTGTGAACACATGGAGGTGCCAGGAGAATGGTGTGCCTAGAGAGAGCGTGGAAACCCCGCCTATTCCTCAAACCTGCATCTCTTAGATCTGGGTCTTCCTGAGTTCTATCCTTTTATAACAAACCAGTAATCCAGTAAGGAAAATGTTTCTGTTTTATGAGCCACTCTAGCAAATTAATTGAACTTAAGGAGGAGGTCAGGGGAACCTCTGGTTTATTGCTAATTGGTCAGAAGCACAGGTAACCTGGGGCTTGAAATGGGGTAGGAGGCAGTCTTATAGGACTGAATACTTAAGGTGAATGGTCTTACACTGTCTCAAGGTACACAGTGTCAGGACTGAGTTCAGTTATAGGACATCCAGCTGGTATCTGAATTGCTGGTTGTTGATGTGTCCCAGGAACCTAAAAGAAAGTGATTAACAATACCTATTTTCATAGGTGACATTTTCTAATTATGGACCCTATGACTCAGCATCTACAAATCAAATATGATGTACCACATTTACAAAATGAAGGATAAAAATCATATGACCATCTCAATAGGTATAGAGAAAGCATTTGATAAAATTCAACATTCTTTCATGATAAAAACTCTCAACAAACTGAATATACACAGAACATATCTTAACATAATAAAGGCCATAAATAATAAACCTACAGCTAACATCATAGTCAATAGTGAAAAGCTTTCTCTAAGTTCAGAAACAAGACATGCATGCTCACTCTTGCCACTTTTACTCAATATAGTACTAGAAGTCCCAATCAGAGAAATCAGGCAAGAAAAAGAAATAAAAGGCATCCAAATCAGAAAAAAAAAGAAGTAAAATTATCTCTCTTTGTAGATGATATGAGCCTATGTGTAGAAAATCCTAAAGACTGTAGCAAAAACTATTAGAAATAATAAATTCAGCAGTTAGAGTTTAAAAAATCAATATACAAGGGGCACACGGGTGGCTCAGTCAGTTAAACATCTGTCTTCAGCTCAGGTCATGACCTCGGGGTCTTGGGATCAAGCCCCGGAGTAGGGCTCCCAGCTCAGCAGGGAGTCTGCTTCTCCCTCTCCCTCTCTCCTTTCCCCTACCCCTCTCCTGGTCAGGCATTCTCTCTCTCTCTCTCTCAAATAAATAAATAAATAAAATCTTAAAAAAAAATAAGAAAGTGATGAAGGATATTAGAAAGCCCCAAGTTTTATTAAAAACCATCTGGAAGAAATGTAGAACACAACAGAGCAGCATTTAAAAAAAATCAATACACAAAAATCAGCTGGGTTTCCATATGCTAACGATGAATTATTAGAGAAATTAAGAAAACAGTCCTATTTATAATAGTATCAAAAAATAAAATAAAACACTTAGGAATATTTTTAGCCAAGGAGGTGAAAGATCAGTACACTGAAAACCATAAAACACTGATGAAAGAAATAGAAAATGACACAAATAAGTAGAAAGATAAATCATGTTTTTTGATTGAAATATTGTTAAAATGTTCATACTACCCAAAGTGATTTATAGATTCAATTACATCCTTATCAAAATTCCAATGGCATTTTTCACAGAAATAGAAAATATCCTAAAATTTCCATCGAACCACAAAAGACCTCCATTAGCCAAACAATCTTGAGAAAGAAGAACAAAGCCTGAGGCTTCATGCTACCTAATGTAAAACTACATTGTGAAGCTGTAGTATTCAAAACAGTATGGTATCAGCATAAAAATAGACACATAGATCAATGGAACAGAATAGAGCCTGGCAATAAACCCATGCATACATGTTCAATTAATTTTTGATAATAAAATAAAAAATATGCAATGTAAATGCAATGGTAGTTTCATCAATAAAGAGAAGTCAAAACTGGACAGCCACATATAAAAGAATGAAACTGGACCACTATCTTTAGGATACACAAAAGTCAACACAAAATGGGTTAAATATTTGAATATTAGACCTAAAACCACAAAGCTCCTAGAAGAAAACATCAGCGGTAAGCTCTTTGATATTGGTTTTGGCAATGATTTTTTTGGATTTGACACCAAAAGTAAAGGCACCAGGGGAAAAATAAACAAATAGGACTACATCAAACAAAAAAGCTTCTGCACAGCAAAAGAAGCCATCAATCAGTCAATCAATGGGCAACACATGAAATGGGAAAAATATTTGCAAACCACATATCTGATAAGGGGTTAATATCTAAAATATACCAGGAACTCCTATGACACAATAGGAAAGGAAAAAAAAAAAAAAGACAAACAACCTAATTAAAATTGGGCAAAGGACCTGAATAGACTTTTTCCTTATGGCCAAAAGATACATGAAAAAGTTCTCAACATCACTAATCATGAGGGAAATGCAACTCAAAACTTCAATGAACTATACCTCACACCTGTTACTACATTAATCCTTACAACACCAATTGAAATAGATACTAATATGTCAATATTGTGCGTGAGGAAACTCAGACTTAGAGAAATTAAGTTGCTGGCATCAAATTACATGAGTTTTACCATTAATCAGTATAACACTCAAGCCCATGTCCTTACCATTGCACTTCAGTATAATTTTCCAACCCTCCACACATTGTTTGACCAAGAGTAGGTGCTAAACAAATATTTCTTACACGAATAAAAAATAAGTAAAGTTATGAATTGATTGCTTTATATGATATACTAAAACGAAAAGAAATTATAGTAGTTGTCCTATTAATTAGTTTAAGCTATAGAATGGACACTGAAGAACTTTCAGACAAGTGATTATTACCCTAGTTCCATAATAATAACTCTCCCTCTCTCTCTATATATATATATCTACTTTCCTTCACATAGGAGTGACTAGCTGACATGAAGCACTTCTTTCATACTTTATTCTTTTTCTTCATACAAAGTGACCTCTAAGCACAAGCCTTCTTGTGTCTCATGTGATGCAAACTATATCAGTGAACTGGAATGTACTGAGCATCTGAGATGTTTAGGATCAAATGGTTTGATTTGTTCACAGTTTCTTGTGAAAAACCTGCCTGGGGAAAGGAGCGGCAAGATGGTGGAGGAGTAGGAGACCGATTATCATCAGGTCCCAGGAATTCACCCAGAGAGCTATCAAACCATTCTGAACACCTACAAATTCTACCGGAGATCGAAGAGAAGAAGAGCAGCAAGTCTAGGAACAGAAAATCGACCACTTTCTGGAAGGTAGGACGTG